>PVJS01001911.1:0-90552 GCA_004027185.1 Glis glis | reverse complement strand
AGGGGAGAGGAGGGGAGGGGAGGGGAGAGGAAGAAAAAATAGAGAAAGAAAGAAATGAAACTTTAGATCTTATCCTGACCTATCAATCAGAATCTGCATTTTAACAAGATTTCCACATGATTCATGTACATTGAAGGCTGAGAAATACTACTCTAGGATTTTCCTGTTTGTCTTTGACGACAAGAGGAAATTACCATTTCTTTTGGAAAAATATAGTACTTTCTACAGAATTGGCAAAGTTCTTACAAAGGTACTAATATCTGAGAAGAAAACCTATCAAGAAATCTGATGGGCATGTATCCCATACAGATTTGGGGACAGTTACAGGAGGAGAGGAAAACTGACTTATTAGAATGTGTCAGTTAGAATCATCTAAGCAACAAGAGTGACAGGAGCCAACGAGCCATGCGCGACAATGAAATCTCTTGATTCTTAGACGTCCAGCGCAGGGTGATCCAGACGTTATGCCATCGAGGGCTCAGGGTGGTCACTAAGCACTGAAGTCCTTTCAGCTTCTCCGATTCCTAGACTCAGAGTTCGTCATCCTAAGAGATGTGGTGTCCTTCAGAGTTACAAGATGACTGTAAACAGGTCTATATGAATTTTTTGTTTATATTTAGTGAGAGGTAAAGAAAGACATGGTGCTTTTAATAAGCAAAGGGGAACTAGTCAATAGTTGAAACAACAAAAATAGGCATACCCTGGGATTGTCAGACAAACCAAGAAGTGTGGACATTGGTCTTCTTTTTTTTTTTTTTTTTGCAGTACTGGGGATTGAACCCAGGGGCATTCTACCTCCGAGGTACACCCTCAGTCCTATTTTTTTTTATTCTTTATTTCAAACAGGGTCTCACAAAGTTGCGGAGGGCCTCACTAAGTAGCTGAGGCTGGCCGTGAACCCGGATCCTCTGGTCTCAGCCTCCCAAGTACTGGGATTACAAACATGTGCCACCATGCCCGGCTGGTCATCTTCTATCTTCAAATCTTTGCCTTTGGTTTAACTGGGTCAAATAGATGCTATGCCTACCCCCTTGGACCCACAAACAGCTACCAGAATGTCATAATATAATTGAATTAATTTGGATTCCATTCTACCGCTGGAGACAGAATAGATGGATACCTTAGAAAGTGGGAGGGGATTCCTATTAGGGTAGAAAAAAGGGGGGGACTGGAATAGGTATTGAGTATGCTACCGACAGCGTCAATTACAGGGGGCACTGGTAGGACTTACCAGCCTTCCCTTATTCTTTCCAGAGGGCACTGCTGATGGATAACCACAGCAGCCTAAGCCAGGTGCCCTCAGGCATGCGCTGAAGGCCTGCTCATCACCAACACCTTGCTGGCCCTGGTGCTTCATTAAGTGCAATTTTTGGTGTTGAAATGGACTTTCTTGGGAATGGTGGTGATAGTAGATGGTGGATGAACTCTTCCCCTTTTATTAGAAGCTCACCACCCACATCAGCTCTCGTGGGTCCATCAGTCATTTCACTGGCTAGTGCAATTTCAAAGTCAGCACAACAGTCTTGTGAGACTTAATTATAACTCGGATCTTCTCTCATCTAAGGTGTGTATTGTTAACATCACATATATATATATATATATATATATATATATATGTGTGTGTGTGATATGTATATATCATATATATATATATATAGTACATCACACATATATTGTTAACATCACATATATATATATATATATGTAGTACTGGGGATTGAACCCAGGAGCATTCTACCTCTGAGCTACACCCCCAGCCCTATTTTATTTTTTATTTGGAAACAGGGTCTCACCAAGTGGCGGAGGGCCTTGCTAAGTTGCTGAGGCTGGCCTCGAACCTGCGATCCTCCTGTCTCAGCCTCCCAAGAACTCAGATTACAGGCATGTGCCTTCACATCCAACTATTGTTAACATTATTATTATTATTATAAAACTTTGCGAAGCGATATAAGCAGCCTTGAGAGCAATATTAAAGAAGTTCTAAAATAAATCATGTCAACGTCTTCCATCTAACATAATAAATCATTTCACACTGGCGATAACTGCCTTCCAGTCTTTGTTCCCATGATTACACATTTTAACACGGATGTAGTCACGACGTAACTGCAATTTTGAGTTCTATCTTATCATTTCAGCACCGGATTGTAAACATTCGAATTCGAGCGCCGTGCCTATGAGCAGTGTCCAGGTGAGAGATATTAAGGCAACGCACCCTCTGAAACACTGACAGCCACGTGAACATTTTTTCTTCAAGTCCATATATTTTAAGTCACTCTGAGATTGGAGAAATTGTCCCTTTTTCTTTATATTGAGCTTTTATTGACAATCCAAAATCAGTGATCATGCCTCAGAGCTCCTAAAAATATGGCACTGATTTTCAAAGAGAGGATGCGCCTTGTGAGAGGCAAAGGTTAACGGCAAAGCTGTCATCAGTCTTTGCTTTTATCAGGGGTTTTGTGATTATGTTCACTCTGGTACTTGGTGAGATTTCATGGATTTTGGCATTAGTGAAAAATGAAAATGGAAGACATGGTGCACCCCAAGACCAGTCACCCTCAACCATGTAGCCAAAACTCATCCTGATTTCCCAAAACGTTATCTGTGATCATACACGGAATATAAAACCTTTACATCCTTGTCAGCGTGGTTCCGAAAACAAACCAATCAGCTATAGACAAATCAGCTTAAACAGCTTTGCATCCCATAAAAAGAATGCTAATGTATAATAGCTGATGTATATGCTAATGTATAACAGCCAATCAGGAAAAAGATCAAAGTACTTCCTCTTTTTTTGCCGTACTAGGAATTGAACACAGAGGCATTCTACCTCTGAGCTACACCCTCAGCCCTATTTTCTTATTCTTTATTTTGAAACAGGGTCTCACTAAGTTGCAGAGGGCCTCACTAAGTAGCTGAGGCTGGCTGCGAACCTGCGATCCTCCTGTCTCAGTCTCCCAGGTACTGGGATTACAAGCATGCACCACCATGCCTGGCTAAAGTACTTCCTCTTTAATGCTTTATAAACTGTGGTGTGAGTGCTATAAGCAGAGCTTCTCACCATACTCAGTTCAAAAGTCTCCTGTTTGGCCAGCAGTCCTTTGTATGCACAGTGAAATTATGTAACTCAGTCTATTTATTTTTATTTTTTTAAATTTTGGGGGTACTAGAGATTGAACCCAGGGGCATTCTACCTCTGAGCTACACCCCCAGTCCTATTTTATTTTTTACTTGGAAACAGGGTCTCACTAAGTTGTTGAGGTCTCACTAAGTTGCTGAGGCTGGCCATGAACCTGTGATCCTCTTGTCTCAGTCTCCCAAGTACTGGAATTATAAGTGTGCACCATCATACCCAGCTATGATTTAATTTTTGACTGTAGAAATATCTGATACCTTAGCCTAACATAAGACAAGTATCTTTGTATTTAAATGGAAAAAAATGCTAAATGATTTCATCCAGACACCCCAATTTATGGTCATAGGGGAGAAAGAAGCAAATAAGAAGGGACTAGAAGCAAATGATATGTCTCTTTCTTTCTGGGTTCACATGTGCCCAAAACCTGTTTCCTCCAGATAGGTGAGGGGAAGGAGCCTGCTGCGAGGTTCCCGAGCCTCCTGCATATGGTCACGTGCTGTCATCCTTCACATGTTACTTCCCCTTTACTCTGGGAGCTGCTGAATTTCATGTGAATGCTCATTTTTTTCCTGTGCTCCTAGCTCTGACCGTCATACCTAGCAGGGTGGAGCTCCATAAGTAGTGAGTTCCTAAATTAATTGGGAAATAAATTCCATGGCATTTTTGAAAGCACTCAGTATTCCTGGGATTTTTCCCCCCTAAGCTGTGTTCTTTATCACAGGGAACCTCTCCAGGATGCTTCCCTCATCAAGGGGTATCTTTAATAAATTGCCTCTCCAATTCAGGGGGCAATTTGTTAGAGCAGAAGAACACTTAGAGACCACGAGGGCACCGTTTCGTCAATCGCCCCTCTGCTTCTACTGTGGAAGCTTGAGTGTGCCTGCTTCCAGGCGTCATAAAGCACCGAGTGTGGGGACCACCAGGGAACGGTGCCATTGTCTCCAAACTAACTAGTTGGGATTAATTGCTGTGTGAGAGGAAGGGAGGAAGCGTGTTCAGGGAAGCAGCCGCTCCCAACCACTGATGGGGAGCCATTGATCACTCCCATCCTTTCTGGGGAAGCTGATCATCTGCACCAAAACAAGATTTCGGCGCAGAAATTCTACTTCCAGACATTTATTTTCCAGGAATTTTGGAGGAAGTATGTAAAATCTTAAGGAGTGTGTATAGAAGCACAATTTTCATGTCTTCTTTTGTAAGCATACAGATTGTTTTAATGCGTGCAAGACTCTAAGCTTTCTGTAATAATTGAACTTCAAAGGGTTGGAGCTTGTCCCTTTCCCAACCTAAAAGGGTGTGTTCTATGCAAAGGGAAAATCTGATGATGACAAAGTCTATACCATAGACCAGGATGCATCAAGAGCTGCATTTGAAAAAAAAAAAAAACGAGAGAGGACGAAGAAAAAGGGGGCTGGGGTCTCACTATCCCCTTCAAGGGAACACCTCCAATGTCCTAAAGACCTCTCCCTGGGCCCCGCCTCTTAAAGGTTCTCCAACTTCCCAGTGGTGCCAGTCAGGGGAATACATCTTCAACACACGGGTCTTTGGGGTTGATTCCAGACTCAAACCTGGCACCTATGTATGTGTGTATATACATAATGTTTCTATAAAATTACTTTCTAGTCTCATCCCCAAAGGGAGCTTCAAAAAAATCAGTCTGATTAACATGTTGCCATATGAAAAAATTCTCCTGAGACCTAGAGAAGGTTCACTGAATTCAAAACAATCCATGAGTCACGTTGCCTACTTTTCAGTATTGGATCCTTGCCTTTTATTATACCCTCATTTCCCACTTTCTGTCCCTTTGTCTCTCTTTCTCAATGTGCTATTCTTCCAATTGTCTTTATCATCGCCTGTACTTCAGTTTCCCCACACACTACATGATGCTTTTTTCCCATTTTCCTCTCCATCTCCAGATATGATATTAAAAAAAAATCACTGAATTGGAAAGTGGAGGGCCCAGGTTCTATTCTGGTAACTTAAGGAAGTCGTTTTGTCCCATAAGTGTTAGACTCACTTGTAGCTATGTCGATTGGCCCAGATAGCTCCAAGATACCCAAAAAGTGTAAGATAAAATTTAAATTATTTGCTTCTCAGCCAGAAAAGTAACAAGTAACAGGTGTTTTGGAAGCTTTGAGTGCAACATTTCACAGCAACATACCAGATGTATATGGGCAGATTATCTGCAGAGCTGCCAAAAAGGTGCACAAAGACGTCTCCATCAAGGGCTACAAACCATGTGCTTATCTCTTCCAGCCATATTGCCAGACGTGCCCTGAGGGCCAACAAAATGGAGTCTGATTTAACATAACGCATCATCCCTATTTTCCAAGAAAATATATTCTGTAGACCATGAAAGCCAACAATAGCATATCATATGTCATTATATAGCATATTAAATTTTATTCATTGTATATGTTTTTATATAATACATAACATCTTAAGTATAGATTATAAAATATATATTATGACCCTAAGATATAAAATATATATTATGACCCTAAGACAGCATACTATCATATTTTACTTCAACTATTTTCAATTAGTTTGCTGTATAATTTTTAAGCATGCAGAAGAAGGCATACATTGGACATGCCAGTCCCTACCCTCTCTAACTCCTGTGTTCTGGTTCTGAGCGCCTTGCTCATGGAAGCACCGATCTTTCCTCTATACATATGTAGCCACTGATTATAGCAGAACTTCATGGCTAACCCAAGAATAGCCCATCCCTGGCTCATCTAGTAACTCATGTGGCAGCCTGGTTAGGGGTGTGAAGAGCTAGTTGATCGCTTGGGTTGCTCTGGAACCATATGTGGAGAATATGGCCATTCTCAATAAGGAAGGATGGGCAATGAGGAATAGACATGCTATGGGATGACTCAATGGGCCATGAAAGGAGATAAAGGGATTACCATGTCATGATCCCCCCCGCCCCCGCTCTCTGTAACCCTTGGCTGGCTTCCCATTGCTTTTTAGAATAAAATTCAAACATCTTTCTCCTGCCCAAAGGCTCCAAAACATCTGATATCAGTCCATCTCTGACATCTCGTCTCTTTCTACTCTCTTTCTTGCCTCCTAGGCTCCAATCCTGCTGACTCTTTCCTAATTTTGTTGTTATTGCTGTCCCTGCCCCTGTTTTGGAACAACTGTGTTTTCTACTACTGTGTCTCCTATTCCTCCTTCCTGGAGTAAAGTTCCTTGCACGGACAGCTCCTTCTCATTACCCAGGACTCAGTTTCAAAGGCACTCAACCCCTGACTATCCGATCTACATTAGGGTCCCCGGGTCCTTCTCTACCCTACTGGTCTGTTTCATTCATTCCCTGTACTTCTCCTAAATCAGGCTGTTTCCCTTTTTCACTGTCTGGCCCCTCCCCTCAGAATAACCCACCTGAGAGAAGACAGGGCCTTGATGGTTGTAATTTTAATTGCCTCTTCATTGGCTGGAAGAGTGGATGCTGTAAATTAAGTGTTCATGAATTATTAACAGAATAAATGGGTGAAAAGGTAATGAGATAGGTCCCCCAGACTGCCAGGTATCTGGTGGATTTCTGATTCCAGATCCAGGCTGCATGTGTAATCACGATAGCCCACCTTTTACTTACAGTGACTTGCACGTTGGCTCCTCGCAACTAAACACATGACGCGCAATGCGCATCTGCGTGACTTGGAGTGGCAGGCCATCTGCTGCCCTCCCCCACAAAGTGGGACATCCCAAAACAACCCCTGGGGGTCTCTGTGTGTTCTAGTAACTGGCCATAAAGAGTTTCTAATGAATTTTTAAAGACATTGAATTCATACAATTTTTTGGAGCGCAGAAGATGTACTTTTTATAATCACGTTTTATTTTGGCAATTGACTTAAGTTTATATTCTGGCATTCCTAATTGTTTTTACTTCGTCCCTTTGCATTCTACCACAGCTAGCAGTCTTTTGGGGAGTCTCTTTTCTAACTTTATAAACTTTGTTAAGGCTGGGAGAGTTAAAATATGGCAAAGAAAATCACTTTTCTACCTAAATATACCCATTAGCTAACTTAAAGGCTATCACATTTCAAATAATGAGTTTTGAAGTTCAGTCATAAATCCTTGTGACAATGAAATTTCTGATGAATTAAAGAGATAAGGTCCTAATTATGCTGAAGATGCTCTTAAGGCAGGAATAAGGGCCAAAGGCATCCCTTTAACTTCTAATTCTCATTGCCAATCTCAACTATTTTTAGGTTCATGTTACTGTGATCCCAAAACACTTCATTTCATTTAGACATGCTCAGTATCTTACATGACCCCTCCTCCTGCCCTAGAAGTGAGGCACCCATTCCCCAGGGAAGCCTCCTTTCTCCCAAGCACTAGCGATTTTCCAGGACCTCTCCAGGGACTCTTTGCAGTCTTCTAGCACTTTAGTTGCTTAGGATCTGGTTCTTGGTTTTTGGCCTGCCCCTTCAGACTTAACTAGTTCCATAGCTTGTGCCTGCCCAATTCCCTGATTGTTTTTAGTTTGTTCCATAGCTGGCAGCTGAGCATCGTCCCTGTCCACTTTCACACTAAATCCAGCTTCCCGAAGTCCAGTTGGAGCACAACGCTAGGCCTGCCGACTAGTTGGGAGAAGAGTTCCAATAACTTCTCCTGCATCCCATTAAAAACCACCATTGGATCTAATTGCATCAAAAATAATAGAACCTTCTTGTATAAGCACAGTGCTAAAATTGCAGAAACTTGGATTATATCCTGGTTTTTGTAATAATGCTAGCAGAGTACACACAAGAAGAAAAGTAACTGCACTAGATCTTAAAGACTGGAGTGGATCTCTTTCTTAATGTCCAGTGTCCTGTGTCTTCAGATTTGGTGCAAATAAGTCTTTAGATAGGTTTCATGAATTTCTAATAAAGTTGAAAACCAGATTTGACTGTTAACTTTGAATTGTTCTAGAAAAAAAATAATAGAATGCAGCCAGCCATGCCTGGAATCCCAGTACTTAGGAGGATGAAATAGGAGGGTTGCAGGTTTGAGGTCAGCCTCAGTAACTTAGCAAGACCCTCTTCATCTTAGCAAGATTCTGACTGAAAATTAAAAAAAATAATAAAATAGGGCTGGAGTTGTAGCTTGGGTAGAATGCTCCTGGGTTCAGCCTCCAGTATCAAAACTTATAGAATGTTTGTGTAGTACTGAGATTCTACAGTGAAATGCTATGCTCAAAAATATTTACTGTCTGGTCCTTTATAGAAAAAGTTTGCCCACCCCTGACTACAGCACTACATCCTACAGTATAGGCCTTCTTAAATTTCTGGTCTATCAACCATGCATAACTGGTTTACTGATGAAAGAGTATGAACAACGTAGGAATTAGCAGAAGCATGGATTAAAAATAAACACTGAGCCAGATGTGGTAGCACATGCCTGTAATCCTAGTACTTGGGAGGCTGAGACAGGAGAATCATGGGTTTGAGGACAGTCTCAACAACAGTCTAGTGAGACTCTGTTTCACAAATTAAAAAAAAATAAAATAGGGCTGGGGGTGTTGCTCAAAGGTAGAATGTCTCTGGGTTCAATCCCCATACCAAATAAATAAATAAACACAGAAATATCCTCAAATCTGTATGTACCCAAAATCACCAAAATCACCAAATCTTGGTGATTTTCTAAATCCTGTTGACCATTTTGAACAGAGCAGAGAGATTCCAGAAGTCCACAGGCCTCCAGTGGGGTGTAGTCCAAACATTACACAATCTCTTCAACAGTTTTCAACTCTTACACAGCCAGCCTGAAGCAACACACTGTTATCTTAAGGCAAGATTTTGATTTATAAAATTGTGTAGCAGAGCAAAAGGTATTAGTCACATCTGTATCAGGAGAGATATTTATAACACAACTGCTATCAACTTCCAAATTTCAAAACCTTCTAAACCACTTTAGCTTAGAGTGTATTTCGAATGTTTTTTCAACTAAAGACTAACATTCAAAAGCACTTTTAAATATATACCAGGTTAGAGGAAAATCTAAACTTTTCAAATTATTCATACTCGGTATTGTCAGACTTTTTCATTTTTTTAATATTTTCTATAAGCTACGTCATTGACCAAAATTTCTGAAATCTTCCCCTAAAGTAAAAAAGAATGGTATCATTAAAATTTGTATTCTTTTTTATGAAAAAATACCAATATTATGAACTTATAAAATGTGTGATTTTACCAAACAGAAATATTGTTAGAACTTTTTGTGCATGAAATAAAATTTGGGAAATATTTTTATATCCAACTTGACAGAATTCTCTCAAAGCTTTTAGGCCAGTTCATCTGAAATTTCAAAACCCCCATTGTTTTTAAATTCAAAATAGGCATTGCTGTGTCTGGTTTTTCTAAAGTTCTTGTGTCTTTTTTTTACCTGTTCCTAAAGGCAATTTCAAACCAACAGTAATGTGTGAGATAGTCCTTGGTTTGTAATTTTTTTATATGTTGTAACAAATATATTGCCAGGCAAACACAATCCAGAATTGCTTAAAACTTTAAAAACTGATTTTAAAATAATTTCCAGACATTCATCTAAGTTTGTAGAACATTCAACCTTTAATTTGATGTGTCTCATATACCTAAATTTAGCAATCTATAAAACAGCAGTCCTAACCGATTCCAAAGATGATCTAGTCCAGGGTTGGCTATCTTTCCAAAGCGTTCTGCCAAATCCTAATGTTTTACTCCTTGCTTGAGAAGAATCTTACTATGGTTTGAGGAGGATTTTCTATCTTTCAGAACCTCCTTTTGATGGGTACAAAGCAGGGATGTCTCACTAATTTGGGGGCGGCAGAAGCAGCTTAGCATTGCTTTGTGAAGTTCTGCTGTATTTATTATCTCATTCAATTCTGAGACGAGGAAGGTTGTTATGACCTGTTTTTCACAAACATGGAATTCAGCTCATGAAGCTAGATGAATACAAAGTGTGGGTTCGAGCCCATGTCTTCCAAGATGGCGAGCTGGCAAATGGAACAAAGGGGGTCAGAGTTTGAAGGCACACGAGAGGTCAAGGGAGGCCAAGCGGGTACGCAATACTTGTCTTGAGTACAGCCTGGGCGTTACAGCATTTAGAACTGCTCAAAGTCAGGGACCACAATGGACTTAAAGCTGGAAGAAAGACAAGGATCACAACAATATGAACACTAGGAAATGCACTAGAACAGAAGGCTCAAAGTACAAGAGAGAACCAGGGAGCTCTCCGAAGAAAAACAAAGCAGAGGACCAAAAGAGTCCTGGAAAAGTCAGCAGTCAGAAAGTCATGGGAATCGAGGAGACAAGGGGAAGCCGCAGTGAAACACGGACCCTTTATCTATACCTTCCTTGACTAATCACTCCAGGCGCATCAATAGGCTGAGGATGTGTGAACAAGGCACCGTCCTTGCTCTCCAGTTTTCTAACATTGTGGGATGGAAATCCAATCCAGTATCTGCTTAATATGCTGAGATGTCCTCTCAAAAATGGTTAAGGTAGTAGATAAATTTTCTGCTTTGTATTTTTACCACAATATAAAATAATTTTTAAATAAATTAAATATATTAATTAAATTATTAATTTATTTATTATATTAATTTATACACTATATTAACTTATATGTTATATTATTATATAATAACAACTGACCTGTTATATATTATATTAATTTATACATTAAATATTATATTATTTATATATTAAATTATATATTGATTTAATATATATATATATATTTGTGTGGTACTGGAGATTGAACCCAGGGGCATTCTACTTCCAGGCTATACCCCCAGCGCTTTAAAAAAAATTTTCTTTTGTTTTGAAACAGGGTCTTGCTAGGTTGCTGAGAGTCTCACTAAGTTGTTAAGGCTGGTCTCAAACCTGCGATGTTCCTATCTCAGCCTCCCAAGTACTATGATTACAGGCATGCGCCACCATGCCTGTCAAAAAATGAAATAAATAAAATTATTTTAAGAATATAATTACCATATGATATTATAAATCCTGGAGTGTCATATATAAAGTTTTATGGAGTACCAGAAAGAAACTATAGAGTTCCAAAGATAAGAGATAATCCTTCCTTCCTTCCTTCTTTCCTTTCTTTCCTTTCTTTCCTTTCCTTTCCTTTCCTTTCCTTTCCTTTCCTTTCCTTTCCTTTTCTTTCCTTTCCTTCTTTTTCCAGTACTGGGATCAAACCTGGGTCTCTTCCATGCCAGACAAGCACTCTACCAGTGAGCTACCCCCTGACCCACCCATAACAAGAAATAATCATAATAGCAGCTTCATAACCAGAAGTTTCCCATCATTCCCTGTAGGTGGGGGCAGTGTTTGGGCTGAGCCTGTAGAGCAAAAATGTTGAAACCCCTCAGCAGATTTGTATGAAGACGACCATCCACACATGCTCTTCTTGGTCTTCTTCACCAGTAGGAAGAGTGGCACCAACACTGAACAGAAACCAGGTAATAACCAGAAGGACAGCGTAAGTGAGAAGATCAGAGAGAGAAAAATAGAGGTGTCCATAGAGATGATGGAAGCAAGGCCCAAAGACGAACTCCTCGCTTCACAGTCACCCCAGAACAACACTGGCGCTCATTAATAAGGACTGCCATACAGTGTGTTGACCACACCTAGCATAGAGAAACATGGCGATCTATTAATAATTACACAGGGCAACTGGGAGGACTAGTGCTCTAGTGCGCGCTCAGGCTCTGGCATGGAAATTTGGCAAGTCCTCTTTCTGAGCTTCCATTTAAGTGGGAGCAATAATATGTACTCCAGAGCTGGGAACTTTTAATGTAATGTGGCGAGTGCGTGTGTGTGTGTGTGTGTAAGAGAGAGAGAGAGAGAGAGATTGATTATTGGTTATTGTGGGAACTGTAAACAAATACTATTGATAAGTAACTAATTAAGCTGGGGGGTGTGGGGTGTGGTGGTACACGCTTGTGATCCAAGTACTTGAGAGGCTTAGACAGGAGGATCTCAAGTTTGAGGCCAGCCTCAGTAACTTAGTGAGACCCTCAGCAACTTAGGGAGATCCTGTTCCAAAATAAAAAATATAATAGGTTCTGGGGGTGTAGATCAGAGGTAGAAGGCTCTTGGTTTCAAGCCCCAGTACCAAAAACAAAACAAAACAAAACAATCTTTGGTCTATGCCATCCATACACATACATTAACTGAAAGTAGAGGTCACCAAGATAGCCATGACAACATCTAGAAACTGAATGAGTTTGAGGAATACAGAGGTGTGAGAACATTCTTTATACATTTCTGTCTGTGCGGGCTCTGGAATAAGCACATATATAGAGAGAGCAAGTGCAAGATAGGTTTCTACAGTGGCCAGCTGAGCCCGGCTGGGCTCTGCATTGAAAATAGAGGTCCTCCTAAGGGAGTTCTCTCAGATGCAGAGCCAGATAGAGCAGACACAACAGGGAATAGCTGGGTGTTCAGATGCGACACGGAGCCATCTGCAAGTTCTCGGTGAGGTCTTTCTCCGCGGATTCATAGCCTTCATCCATGCTTTGTGTCCACAGTAGCTGTCTGGACATAGGACAGCATCTACTGCAAATGGGAAGATCTTATGCTTTCGCTTCTTTCTTGTTTTATCAGAGCTGTCAAGTAAATGATGGGAAGTTGGAGCAATAAGCAGGCGGACAATTGAGCAAAGACAGGGAACAATATTATCTTTGTTATCACAGGTGACGATTGGGTCCTTGGGAGGCCTTGGTGCAAAACAAGGCAGGAAATATGTACCCACTCCTATTTCAATTTCATTTAGGGCTTGCATAGTTCAGGTTACTAGATTGCTCTAGGGCTGAAGGCACAGTGTAGGCAGAATACAAAAATTAGGGGTTATTCTCAATCTGCAGTTGTTCTAAAACCCCACAATTGAGACCAAATATATCTAAGAGGATGAACACACAGGCTTCTTTCCTTGTATAGACAAAATGGTTACAGGTTCTGCAATAGGGTGTCTGTTGACCTTGACTTTAAATCTCTTGACCTCTCAGTGTCTCTGCTTTGCCTCTGTCTAATGGTAATACTATTTTTTCCTATTCTAGAACAGGTGGCAAAAGGAGACCAGGCTTTAAAAAACCCTATATGAATAAAATATGGTCAAGAAACAGGTCAAGCCTTGTTTCTTCCATCAGGTTCTGTGGCCTTGGATGTCATTCTATTTCTCTGGGTCTTTTATTTCTCACATGTGAAATGAAGGGACTAGGCAGAGTCCTAAAGTCTCTCTAGTTCTAATATTCTAGGAGTTCAACATCTGAAGCTAAAGCTAAGATCCTCAGACAAACAGATTGAGGGATAAAAGCTATGTGCTTCTTACACCCTGCAGAGATTATTTTTAAAAGAAAAGAAAGCCAGGCGTGATGGCTCACGTTTGTAATCCCGGAGGCTGAGACCGGAGGATCCGGGTTCCCGGCCAGCCTCAACTACTTAGTGAGGCCCTCTGCAACTTAGTGAGACCCTGTTTCAAAATAAAGAATAAAAAATAGGGCTGGAGGTGTAGCTCAGAGGTAGAATGCCCCTGGGTTCAATCCCCAGTACCGCAAAAAAAAAAAAAAAAGAAAAAGAGCATAGTTCGTTATTCTTGCGATGACTATTAGGCCTTTGAAAAGCAAAACTAGCCAGATTTCTCTTATGGAACAGTTTTATTTTTTTTTTCAAAAATGATGCCATGTGCCTCCCTTGGGTGAGCACTTTATTTCCAGAATTAGAATCGATTCTAATGAAATGAAACATTCATCACAAGCGATAAAACACAAATGTCTTTGTCCCAGCTTCAATAATACATGGCTATATTTAAAGCAGCTCTATTGACCTGGCAATGACAAGGTGCCATTGTGAACAACCACAGAAAGTTTCCAAAGCAACACACAAAACACTGACTTTATACTCCAGAGGCACATTTAATGTGAAACACACACACACACACACACACACACACGAAGGGAAACAAAGATACTAGGTTAAAAAAATTAAGCAAACCTCAAGGGAAAAAAATGTACAAAGTGTATGCCTTATAAATTTTGAAGAAATCTGAAAGTAACTTCCATTTTGATTCAATAAATATGATTTCAGGTTTTGCAAAGGTAGAATCCTTTTTTTAAGTTTAAGCATTCAGAGCAGGAAGAAAGAAGCCTCTAGAATTCTTCGACTTGTTCTTTTGCTGCTGGGAACGACCCCAGAATTCGCTGCACAGGAAACCCCTTAGTCCTGATGCTTACAAACTCGGGTCCTGGTCTGGTACCAGCCGAGTGACTCAGAGAAATCAGTTCCTCATCTGGAACACATCTGAATGCCAGACATGAGACCTTCGTGAAGTCCTTCCAGATGGGTGGCTGTTTGTCCTTTGCTGAGACCACTATAACCAGGACAATGATGCCAACGAAAGGAACAGCATACAGAGAAAGGAGTTCTATAAAACCCAGCTTCGGCAGCAGACGGTTTCAGATAGGAAGGACTTCCGTAAACCTAATTCTAATCCCTTACTCTGGCTGAGGCCCATGTCTGTCCCCAGTAAAGACACAAATGCTAGTCCTTCTTCTGCCAGGTTTTTCCACACACATAATGACAGCTGTATTTCAACTTTCCTTTATGTGTTTCTAGTGTCAAATAGAAAGGCCTTTTGGTTATTTGCTTGTTTGTTTTGTTTTGTATTTGTTTGAAGTCACATTTCTCTGCCCTGGAGCTGAAGGGCGGGAGAATTACAGTTCCTAGAAAATACCTTCTATATTTCTCAAAGAACATTCTTAAAATGGCCATCTGACTCTAGTTAAAAAAGCAAACCTACATTCTAATAAAACAGAAGCTGGCAACCGCATAGAATTTTCTATCTAAAAGTCATGCCTCGGCCTGGGGCGGTAGCGCACGCCCATCATCCCAGTACTTAGAGGAGGCTGAGACAGGAGAATCGCAAGTTGGAGACCAGCCTCAGCAATTTAGCGAGGCCCTCCTCAATTTAGTGAGACCCTGCTTCAAAATAAAAAAAATAAAATAGGGCTGGGGGTATAGCTCGGAGGTAGAATGCCCCTGGGTTCAATCTCCAGTTTAAAAAAAAATGAATGAATGAATGAATGTGATGCTCCCTGAGTATTCCATATAATTCCTGTTTCATTCTTTGTGCAACCCCACAGCCTCCGGGAGCCTCTGTCTACAGGCCCATCTCTTCCCTTTGCCATGATGGCTGTTTGGCTATCAGTCTAAGGAAAAGCACTTTTCCTTTGGCAGAAATGAATAGAAGGAAAAAGAACCTATAAGCTGCCCTATCCCTCTTATTTCCAAACATCCCACTGCTGCTATGTTTCCTAAAATGTTGAGGAGATGACACTGGTTCCACAAAAGGAAGACAACATTGGTGAGAAAACAATTCTCTGACCTGCCTGCCTCTCCTCTTCGGTCTACACACAAAGCCACAGCCTCCCCCAGCCCATCTGAGGCAGAGACGACATAAGGTAAACATTAAAAAAATTAAAGAAACCTTGCTAACACACCTTTTTGATTAAAAGCAAGAAAAATAAATGAGTAAATAAAACTAGCCTTTCCATCAAAGCTGCAATGACATTTGCAGCCCGGGAAATCCTAAAGGTCTTATTCACAAAGGACGTTGACAGGTTCCTAAGCACACAGTTGATGTGTGCAGATACTGGAAGCATGTGATTGCGAGGGAGCACAGAAGGAGGCCCTACAGAGGTCCTGGGCCCGCTGGAAGAGAAGACTGTGCCAAGTCTACAACTGTGATATTTTAAGACTCTTGTACAGAATTACCTAATGATGTCATCATAAACCCTAAACCTATGAGCACACAGTAAAGCCGACATCTTTACCTCATGCACACATGTTTAACATCTCGCTCATGCTCGCGAGCAGGAGAATAAAGCCTTTGTATTAGCAACAAAAGGATCATACTGCTTCCTTCAGACAACACCCACTTTTGTGTAGACAGACCCTCCAACTCTGAAGCTTTTAATAAGCCACTTGCCCACAAATTAAAAGGGATTCTGCAATTCCATCACTAGAAAAGAATGTGATTTCGGCCTCACAAGAGTAAATAAAATCGTAATCCTAGATGTTATAAATTATGCATCGTTCATCTCCGAGGACAATAAATAAAGCATCTTTCAATCCCTATGAATCCCCAAGCAGTTAACAATTTATATGCTAGCACACGGGATTCACTCGATTCATCACTGAAAGCCATCCCGCACTGGGGTGCTGCGGTATTTTGTTAAAAGCACACACAGACCGTATTGAAAGATGAGAAGCGAGGAAATGCTACACCAATGGCCTACATTTGAGAGAGTTGAGCGGAGGTGATAGGAATCTAATTGAAATTCACTCAGAATAGCAGGTCTCTCTCATTTGAGTTCAAGAGGGTGCTAATTTCAAGATTTCTCACACACTGAAGGTTTAACTCTTGAAGGTTCATTGCTAGTGTTCCCATTTTTTCCCATCTGGATTATTACAATACACTTTTTTGGGGCAACAAATATTTAATCACATCATTTGCCTATTGAAAAATAGGCAAGCATGAAGCCCAAACTAACATGATATGAAGAATCCCCCATTATCTAGTTATTGATTAGGAAGAGCTTCCAACATTGAACTCATCCAGCTCTGAGAGATAAAAAGGCCTCCCAAAATGGTGGTCAAAATAATTTGATGAGGTGGGTGTGGTGGCGCATGCCTGTCATCCCAGGACTTGGGAGTCTGAGTGCTGGCAGGTTCAAGGCCAGCCTCAAGCAACTTAGCAAGACCCTGTTTCAAAATTTTTTAAAAATAATAATTAAAAGGGCTGGGTGTAGCTTGAAGGTAGAATGCCTCTGGGTTCAACCTCTCATACCAAACCAAAAAAAAAGTTTTTTAATTTTAAATTTTAAGTAACTAACACTTTAATGTGTTAGTACTGGAGAAGAAGTAGATAATATCTGTCCATACAACCTCAAAATATAGATGACCTTACTGAATCTCAGAAAGATGAGATGAATTTTATCCTGATTCATACAAATTATTGAGGAAGGGTCTGGTAAGAGATTAAAATGCAAGACAAGGTGATCATGTTCTTCATTCAAATTAGGATACATATGAAAGCAAAAATAATGTTTATACCAGGACAATAAGAGTAAACTGGGACTGTCCAAGGAAAAGTGGGCTAGGACTGCTCTGGTGAAGGGAACCATATCAGAACGTCTAGAAGGTTCCTGAGAGGGGTCACAGGCCATTTGATAAAGCATATTCTATGTGCCTGGTACCTTTGTGACGGAGAATCTACAGTTGGAGAGCATAGTTTTGCCAACTTGTCTACAGCTTCCTTTCCTCCACATAGTTTCAGCTGCCTTTCTCTAGAAGGTAGAACGAGAAGGCATTATAGGGGTTTCGAGTTTGGGAAAGTTTGAGTAACACAGCTCTGGGTCCGCATGGCAAAATTCTTTCTGGGAGCCCATCAAACTCTGCGAGCTGCACGTGAAGCCTCAAGGTCCCACTGGAGAAGCAAGGGGTGCTCCTGAAGGGAGACCACACTTTAGAAAGGAGAAACTCCTCTCCCAGGCCCTCGTCTTTGGCACTGTCAGAACCTCTGGAGAGCGGGCGTTAGAAAGGTTGTATTTTCCTCATTCACACAATCGAGATATGCCGTCATTGGTGATGACTAGTACCAAGGGCCGTTTTTATCCTCCATGCCAAACATGGCATCTCCTTTATGAACGAAGCATGTCTACCCTCATTTTAGACTCCGGAGTTAGTGATGATCAAGCAGGAAAAATTCCAACTACTGAGCTGCTCACATCCCTATGGCAGTATTTACAGTTTTCTTTAAAAGACATCTTTTCAAATGCACATTTAATGCTGAAATTCTATAGTATCAGAATCAAGGAAAGCAGGTTGGATTGGCTTCGGGGGGTGGGGGGGTTGAAGCTTCCTTTCCCCAGTCTCACACACTGTCTATGTGATAGGTGTTGTTTTGTTGGTTGGTTGGGTGGTTGGTTTCAACTTTATTTTTTATTTTATTTATTTATTTATTTTTTTGGTACTGAAGATTGAACCCAGGGGCATTCTGCCTCTGAGTTACACCCCCAGACCTATTTTATGTTTTGTTTTCTTTTTATTTTGAAACAGAGTCTCGCTAAGTTGCTGAGGTCCTCACTATGTTGCTGAAGCTGGTCTCCAACCTGCAATCCTCCTGTCTCAACCTCCCAAGTACTGAGATTACAGGCATGTGCCACCTCACCCAGCTAGGTTTCAACTTTTTTTTTAAAAAAAGTTTTAACATGAACTTCACCTGAGTTTCACTCTAGTAAAAGGTACATGGAAGCCGAGTGTTATGGTGCACACCTGTAATCCCAGTACTTGGGAGGCTGAGACAGGAGGATCGGAAGTTCAAGATCAGCCTCAGCAACTTAGTGAGACCCTCAGTAATTTAGCAAAACCCTGTTTCAAAATAAAATAAGGCTGGAGGTGTAGCTCAGAGGTAGAAAGAATAACCCTGGGTTCAATCCCCAGTACCAAAAAAAAAAAAAATGGAAATAAGTTGCCTCCAAGTCTTAGATTTTGCAAATATTGACAATGTCAGGTCTGTAAGAGTCTTCACATTCAATCAATACATGGATTGATACTTAAGATGTAATCTAGAGGCAGTTACAAAGAACAGCATTCAAGAATAGTGAGGGAGGGAAAAAAAAAAACTAGTGAGGAAGAACAATTTGTTTGCAGCCCTGGTTTCTGAAAGCGCTGCAGAGCTCAGAATAGAGTAGGTGTTCAATAAGTATTTGTTAAATAAGTGTTGAAAGAACACCTATAAATCTTTCTCTCCTCGCACTGACTCAAGCATTTACAGCAGAATGATAGCCCCTGGGCTAGGAAGGTTGGCCTGCACAATCCCCCCTTGCCAGCTTGACTGCAGGTGACGAAGCAGTTTGGCTGCCCCCGCTTCAAACCTGGAGCTCTCAGCTCTCCTGTGGCCTGATTAGATAACTCATCTTTCCTTCACTCTCAACAGATTCAGCAACTTACGGTTATCCCAATGTGAAAAAGTAAGACTCCACGCATAGGAATGACCTAGGTGTAAAGACAGACCAGCGGAGGCCAGCTGGTTCTCAGTACTCACCCTCTTCTAAACATAACTACCCCACTGATGCAGATTCTGAAAGATGCTGGCTCTCAAACACCGGGTCCAGCGTTGTAAATTAGTTCTAGACTGGGACCGTGACAAGGCACAACCTATTTGGCTGTACCTGGTAGCACTGTGCCTATCTATCCACTTAAAGCCCTCTTGATCAAGTGGAATGAAGCGCAGAGCCCTAAAAGTACACAAACTGACCAATACCTACTACTAGCCAGCAAAAGACAAGTCAACATTAGCTTAGGACAAAGTAGGTCCTTCTATAGCTGTTCTTATTTGGGAACAAGATGCCCTCGATTTATGAATTTGCCAGATAAATGGTTCAGTCAACAGCAGACGCTATAACAAGGTCATGTCCTAGGGATCATGTGGTGACCCATGGTCTGAATTTCACCTGTGCAAGAAGAAAGTGCAGGCCATGGAGGGCAAGGAAAACCAAGCGTGCCAGAATTCCTAACGAGATTAAGGGAATGCTGGGTTTCCTAGGGATTTTACACAGGGATTCGAAAAGATGTCATGCATCTCTCAGATAACCAGATGCCTCCCTGCTGACCCTGGGGACAGAGTTGCAAACTTGAGACAGGAATCCAGGTGTCTCAACCAGTCCGTAGCTCTTTCCTCCCCCCCCAAAAAAAAAAATCATGTTGCCTTTCACATATGTGAAAATGTGCTCCACACATTTGCCCAAATTCAAGAGGAATTTTTAGAGGATAACTTTAGGAAGGGCAGAATATAAATATGTGTGCATATAAATATAAGCACATATGTATGGTGAGCTTTATATAATGCACAGCACGGGTCTCATTTTCTCCCTTCTTGCATCTGTCCGCTCACCACTAATCAGAGAGAGCCCTTGCACAGCACAAGCTGCTGAGGAAGAACAGCCTTTCTGGGTCAAACCCGGCTTGTCTCCACTTGCCACGAGGGTGAGGAGCAGCCTCTCTGCCAGCTGCCCTGAATGTGACTCCATTCACCCTGCCCCCACAGCAGCCCCAGGCTGTGCTCACACCTCTCCAAGTCCAACTGCAGGGCTTCTGAAAGCACTCAGAGGCCCTGAGCGTTACCTGGCAACCCCGCACCTGTGAGTTAGGTCAGCCAGGTGGTACTAACCTGTGTGTTTGGGCTTGCGGCTCTCAGCGCCTTCCTGTGCTTCCTTATTACTTACTGCTCAGTCCCCCGGCCCAGGGAAGAGAACAGAGCTGATTGTTTTCCTTCTTGTTTCCTAGAGACAACAGATCCACTGATTAGCTCTCCATTGAATGTCCAAAAGAGCCAAGGTAGACATCATAGCATTAACCTTGCAAATGCAACTCTTTAAGAAAGGACCCAGTTTTCTTTTGAGAATGTATCTCTGCCAGTAAGCCAGATCCTGAACTTGGGAATTTTAAGAAAAGAACTCTGAATCATTTATAATAAATTTTAATAAATTTATGTTAAAAGAGGTTTTTTTAAAAAAAATGGGTAACAATTATGTTTTCTTTTTTGGTTTTTGCTTTAATCTCTGTTCTTTCCCTCCCAACCCCTCTCCCCAGCTCCTCCCTACCAGAATAGGTTCACAGTGTCAAAATTCCAAGGAGAAGAGAGGAGTGGGCTCTGGGATTGACCTCTCTGGACATTTCAATGGGCAGTGCCTGGGCTGGACTGGCTGCAACCCTCCACTGTATGCAGAGTGCTTGCTCCCGGCATGGAGAGTTGGCATTGACCTCACTTCCGGTCTGCTCACCTGGTTCATCTTGGACACCATTTCCAGGAAGCAGATGAACATCTGTAAGGGCAGAGAGCTAGGCTGTTGTAGGGCCTCCTCCCTCCATTGACCCCAAGGGAATAGATCCGGGCAGGGATGGACCCAGCCAGATGTGGCTATCTGCTTGCTGCTGGGACAACCCCAATAAATATTTTGTAAACATTTCTTCAGCCTCCTTCAGTGCATCAGGAAAACGATCTTCGGCTCTCATTTTTGTATGTCCCACATCACCAGCGTGTAGGATGAGGCTGTGGCAAATGTCTGACTTTCTTCCTCCTGGAATTGTCTCCCCTTCTCCCTGTCAATTTCCCCACTTGTTTCTCTCCTCTCTCATTCTCTCCACCTGCCACTTCTTGTCTTATCCCATTTCTCTCTGTTCTACTCTCTCCTCCATCCCATCCATCCTTATCCAATTCTCAGCCACTGACTATTTCACCTGAAAATGGCCAGGTGAGGTGATGATTATGTCTCTGTGAAAGGTGTTTTCCGACTCATCCCATTTGTTCAAAAAGCAGGAGTGCAAAGAAATGGACACAGTAAAGCAAACCCCAGGTCCAAGTGGCTTCCAAGGGTTATTTTTAGGACTAGTCAACTCTACTTTTAAGATGCAAATACCAGTGCCTTTGTTCTAATCACTTCCGTTTCTTATATTTGGGTTGTCTTTTCTGAATCACCCTGTTCTCTAGAGAGTTTTGCTGCTGTTGTTGTTTGTTGTTGTTAAACTTTGCCCCTAAGATGGTTTATTTTCCAGTTGTTTTACGCATTGTCATTTCCAGGTTAAGTCCTCACAGGCTCTGAGCTGACAAAACAGAAAGTGAGCTGCTCCTCACAGCTCCTTAAAAGTACCTGAGCTCACAGTTGTGGGATCCACGGTGATTTAGGACTCCTCTACCATGTCTTCTTTTCTGCCGTCTCAGAAACTTGACATTTCTTCTAGTCTAGAAATCTGTTAGGTTGCTATTGCTAAGTTTTCAAATGTGTTACTTTAAAAAAAAAATTTTAAGTGTAGGGATGGAATACCAAACAAGCTGTTTTTTAAGAAAACCAAATCTCTCCCTTTAGGGTGTCTTTTATAATTTACTTTGTTTTCCAGCACGGAGGGTTTATAAACCTGTTTCTCTCTTGCAATCTCACTTGGAAAAAAAAAAGAAAAGACACGCCATCTTTTTTCTTTTGCTGATAGGGTTGATTGTATTTTTAGTTTTCTTGTTTTAATAAGAGACATTTACATGTTTTATGCGCTGTATACATATATATAAAAGAAATCATTAGCAGTGCCCAAAGTTAATAGCCTAAGAATGTATAGCATGATATACTGCAGTGTCTCTGATAGAGTGAGAAAGATTTAGCACAGGACTCAGGGGGAGAAATATAAACAGTATGAAACTATTACTACTCCAACTAGTTCTCAGAGAGCTCAATGTGAAACCAACCAGAAAATGATCATCCCCCAACTATAAATACACAGCACTAAAAAAGACAAAAGCTCTCCAGCATCGTGGAAAATCCATAAATAAAAAGCACCCCCAAAAGCATTTGCTGGCAAAAGTATTTAGTGTGGCGATAAAAAGGGGTATTTGTTTTCTTTATATTAAGTGATTTTTTATGGAATCTGTACAATTAAACACTACAGAAGAACATAAAGACTGGAGCTTGCGTTTGCACCTAATTGAGTATAGAATCAGGAAGACGCAGAGTCTGAAGAGGCTGTGTGCCTTCACATTACATAGTCAAGGTTACTTGTGATGTTTTATTAAATAAAAAGCATTAGCTGGGCGTGGTGACCCACAACTGTCATCCTAGTACTTGGGAGGCTGAGACAGGAGGGTCGCAGGTTGGAAGCCAGCCTCAGCAACTTAGCAATACCCTAGCAACTAAGCGAGAGTCTGTTTCAAAATTAAAAAATAAAAAGGGCTGAGGGTGTAGCTTGGAGGTAGGATGCTCCTGGGTTCAATCCCCAGGACCAAAAAAGTAAAATAAAAAATATAAAGTGTTCCAGACTCAACTATCATCCTTTGAACATTCAAAGATGATATTGAACATTGACATATAAGCACACTGACATGCAATAAAGAACAGGATTCTCTTTTTAGTTTCATATTTAAATATAAGAGTAGCGTTCTGAGGTAGACAGCTCAACTCCAAAAGGTACTTCTATCATGCCAATCTTCATCAGTTATATATCACTTATTGATATTTAGCGAACTACTAAGAAAGTGATTTGTGTGTGTGTGTGTGTGGTCCTGAGGATTGAAGCCAGGAGCGTTCTACCTCTGAGCTACACCCCCAGCCCTATTTTTTATTCTTTATTTTGAAACAGGGTCTCACTAAGTTGTGGAGGGCCTCACTAAGTAGCTGAGGCTGGCTGCAAACCTGCGATCCTCCTGTCTTAGCCTCCCAAGTACTGGGATTACAAGCGTGCGCCACTTTGCTTGGCTAGAAAGTGATTTTTTTTTTAAAGATGAAGTTATCTATTGTTAGCTGAAAGAAAACCATGATAGATCTAAGCACTAAGTATTAAACACCTGGAACAAGTAGCGGCAAATTAGTTGGGCATTGTGGTCCACACCTGTAATCTCAGTACTTGGGAGGCTGAAACAGGAGGATTGCAGGTTTGGGGCCAGCCTCAGCAACTTCATGAGACCCTGTTTCAAAATAAAAATTAAAAGGGCTGGGGTATAGCTTGGAGGTAGAATTCCCCTGGGTTCAATCTCCAGCATCAAAAAAAACTAAAAAACCTAAAAGAGGACAACTAGCAGCAAATTAAAGAACACTTAACAAATTATACACAATTTCATCTTCATTTTTCAAGTCAAAGACTAGCAAGTCTCACCCGCACATTAGGTATCCTGATATTGATAATGAACCCAATAATAACAATAATCCCAAGGGTGTTACCTTATATATATTTTGTACTTTCGATGAGGTCAGGTGATTAAAATGGATGGGCCAGCTGCTTCACTCTTCTCCTTCACTGTATTGGAGACCAAGGGAACCAGGGGATCCTGTTGTGCAGGGATGCTGGTAATGAAGGCATGGCCACGGAGGTTGGCACCCAATGTCATTAGAAATGAACTCACTAGTGCAATGCCCTGTGCCCTTCCAGGATCTAGACTCTGCTGGGGAGATGTGAAAGGGCAGGATTACCACCTTCATTTGGACTCTATGCAGCTTTCAATAATTGCTGTAAAATGACCCGCAAGAAGAGTCATTTCCATGGGCTCGATCTAATAGTTCACCAACTTTGTACAGAACAGTTTGCCCATTGCAAAAGAGAGGCTCTTTACTGAACAAACCCTGCTTGTTTTTACAAGTCTCCTCTATCTGACAGAACAACTTGGGGAAATATTCATTTGGTTAGACCAAGATTACATCAAAGCATGTCACCTTAGAATTTACAAAGAACTCTTATGCATCTCATCCTCTGTCACCTCACAATAATCTTTTGAGAAAAGTATTGCTATCAGCTTTTTATAAAGCACGGAACTGAGCAAAGCCGAGTTCAAGGACCAGCCAGAAGACACAAGTGTCAAAGCCTGGGTTCAGGGTCAAGCCTTCTGTCTCCAAGTCTAGTGTTCTTCCCACATCCTCAACAGCTACAACTGTTCTTTACCCCTCTGCAATGAGGAAGGCGCTATCATCTGTAGTGGTTACCATGGAAGCAGGTGGATCAGGGGAGGCACAGGCTTAAGTCTGATTGGTTTCCCATCTACATGGATATGTCCTGAGTCAACAAAAACAGGGCATTCTCAGAGTGGGTGGACTTTGGAGGAAAAGATGGTAAGTGCAGGTTTAAGCTGAAGGTTTCAATTTTTCTAAGTCATCAGGGTGGAGGTGACCAATCATCAGAGAGCCCAGGAATGAGGGAGGGAATTAGAATGAGATTACCATGGGAAGCTGGCTGGGATCAACCAGGGAAAAGAATGCACATGGAGGTGGGCTGGGAAAAGAACACCGGGAAAACATAGAGCGGGGAGGAACACATATATTCAGAAAGATGGAAAAAGCAAGGTTTTATTTAAAAAAATAGAAAAATTAGTCATGTGTGTGTGTGTGTGTGTGTGTGTGTGTTACTGGGGACTGAACCCAGGGGCATTCTATCTCTGAGCTACACCCCCCCAGTCCTATTTTATTTTTTAATTTTGAAACAGGGTCTCCCTATGCTGCCAAGGGTCTCGCTAAGTTGCCGAGGCTGACCTTGAACCTGTGATCCTCCTGTCTCAATATCCAAAGTACTGGGCTTAGAGGTGTGTGCCACAATACCTAGTTAAAAAGAAAAAAAATAGTCTTAAAATGGGGAAAAGTCACTACTTCCTCAAAAATGAAAAGAAAATTGTATGTAATACAAGTATAAAGAAATTGTGAAGCAGAAGGACCAAGAGTGCTGGAAGTGCCTGTTGGATGATCCCAACTTTTCTCATAATCAGAAAAGAGATGGGTTTTGTTCCTGAGTGTAAAATTTCAGGACAGCTACCGTGGGTAAATTAGAAGGAACCGGAGATGAACAAAAGCAAAGCTGCCCAGTAGGGCAGCCCTAAGTGTTGTCAGAGAACTTGAATATGTGCTGGAAAAATCCTCATAGTTCTCAGAAGTCCTCCCAAGATCAGAGAAACAGAAGGATTTTTTCTATTGTTTTATTTTATTTATTTATATATATAAATAGATAGATGGATATACATACTTTTATTGGTGCATTATAGTCTTACATCCTAATGTAGTTCATAGTGATAGTGACATACATGCACACAGCACTTGGTAAGCTTTCCCCCCAGCTCACAGAACTTGAATATGTGCTGGAAAAATCCTTGTAGTTCCCAGAATTCCTCCCAAGAACAGAGACACAGAAGGATCTAACCAGGTTCAGGACCTAACAAGAAGCAGGCACTGTAAAGTCGGAAGAATGAGAGGGATCTTAGCAGGACAAGAGGAGTTGACTAGGAGGGCCATACGTGAAGTATGGGTTATCTCCTACACCTATGAGAGATTGGAAATAGAGAAAGACTGCGACAGACACGCACGGCAGTTCCAGCAGGTGTGAGGAGTGGGGTGGTGCCTGGAAGTTGTCTGTGTGTGGACTTGGTAGACTGCATGTGTGATCTCAAATCCTCCGCCATTTTTACCTCTCCCACTTTGGTTTCCCACCATTCACCATATCTGCCCCTCCCTTGAGAACATATGGTTTTGTAACCATTTGCCAAAACGTTCGGTCTCCATTCTTTACTCTCTATTGTCTCCTGAACGTCCTTTGTATTAGTTTCCTGTAGCGGCTGTAACAAATTAACACAAACTGGCACCCGAAAGGACAGAACTTTCTTCTCTCACCATTCTGGGCCAAAAATCTGAAATCAAGATGTTGGCAGGGAAGTGCTCCTTCTGGAGGGTCTGCAGGAAAATATGTTCTCTTGCAGTTGTCACAAGGACACATCTCTGGGGACACCATTGAGTGCACTACACACTTCAACCCATCTTCTGTCCACATCCATTCCAAAACACACACACACACACACAACCAACCAACCTCCTCTAATAGCCCTGATAACCTCCTAATTTTTAGATCTAAAGATCAATTTTCAGTTTCCATGAGGTTTTCTGTAACATTGGCCACCATTAGCAATTGTGGATTTCTCCAAACATTCCCTTTGTAGAACTTGTAGGATTCTGTTTTTTCTGTTTTCTGTTCTTCTCATTTGCTGAAACATCTCCTCCCCAAACAGGTCTTAAATAGTGTGTACTCCAGGGGGCTCCTTCTTCTCTTTTCTTCCTTCCTTCCTTCCTTCCTTCCTTCCTTCCTTCCTTCCATCCATCCTTCCTTCCTTCCTTCCTTCCTTCCTTCCTTCCTTCCTTCCTTCCTTCCTTCCTTCCTTCCTTCCTCCCTCCCTCCCTCCCTCCCTCCCTTCCTTCCTTCCTTTCTTTCTTTCTTCTTTTTTTGTACTGGGGATTGACCCTGGGTCACAGGGGGTGGTTTCTACCTCTGAGCTACACCCTCAGCCATATTTATTTTTAAAAAAACTTAAGTTGCTCAGACTGGCTTCGAACCTGCGATCCTCCTGTCTCAGCCTCCCAAGTCCTGGGATTCCAGATGTGTGCTACCATGCCTGGTTCTCCTCATTCTTTACTCTCTCTTTGCATCAAGCCATCCGTTCACAGTCTCCACCATGTCTTCGTGTTCACTGTGCCTCATCTATCATTTCAACCTGGACCTCCTGCCTAAGGTCCATGCCAGCACCGTCCAACGGAAGTGTCCCCTATGATGGGCATATTCTTTATCTTCTGTGTTTAACTGTCCACTGGTCACATGCCGCTATGGCACATTTGAAATATGGTTAGTGCCACTGAGGAACTAAATGTCTAATATTTTTTCTTTTGGTAAACTTAAGCGTAAAGAGCCACACATGGTACTGCATACCTTATCGAAAGGTGCAAACATATAGAATCTCTCCCACCCATGTGCCGGTCCCAGTGAGCTTCCTTCTGTCCCACAACATGTCCTTCACACGTTCTTCTCTTCCACTGGGCACGTTACCATTTGTCCGCTAGGATTCATCTGTCACTTCCTCTGGGAAGCCTTTACGGTAACTCCAGGTTGAATTTCAGAGCTCCGCTTCTGTCTTTCCTTTCCCATAACTTGTTTATGGATGCAAATATCTCATTTTCTCTGTGTGTGTCTGTCTCCCTCACTACGGCATGAACTCGTCAGGACAGAGAGCACATCTTAATTCATGCTGCAGCCTCTGCAAGCCAGCGGAACCTGGCACCTGCTTGGTGAGTCTATGAAAGAAATGAGCCACTGTGTTTTGCTTGGAGGTCACTCTGCATTGTCCGAGAGACAAAGCTTATCACCGTGCAGACTCTACAAGACAAGGAGCTTCCGCCCCCTTTCATAATTCCCTCATGAGAATGCTCAGGTCCAGATAATTCAGAAAGATTTTTAATCCATGTGTTGGATATTCGAGAATCTTGGTTTTTGCTTATTTGCTTTGGATTGGTCTTGGTTTGGTGTGTTGTTTGTTTGTTTGTTGTGGTACTACAGGTTGAACTCAGGGGCCTTCTACCTTTGAACTATGCCCCCAGCCCTTTTTCTTTCTTTTTTTTTTCTGTTTTGTTTTGAAACAGGGTCTCACTAGGTGGCTGAGAATCTCACTAATTTACTGAGGCTGTCCTCAAACCTGAGATCCTCCTGTCTCAGCCTCCCAAGTACTGGGATTACAGGAATGTGCCACCACACATGGCTGGTTTGATGCTTTAATGAGTTATCATTTTAGGAATCCTTAAAACTAGATGCTAACACGGTTAGCTGGGTACACAAGCCATTTGGCTGTCGCCCTTCTTGCTTAAAGTGCAAATCATTCTGAGAAGCGCTCTTCTCTGAAATCTGAAATATGGTGATTTGGAGAACTCCAAATAGTGGTGCATTATTTTTTCAAACTGTGCTGAAAAAAGAGAGAGGAGAGAGCTGACATTTTTTGCTAAAGGAAGAAACGAGAGAAAAGGAAATCCTGCTCCCATTTTGGTGATAGGATTGCGTGGGTGCGTGCATCTGATAGCGGGGTGAAGGGCAACATTAGTAAAGGGTTGGGCAGGCACACAGATTGCAGGGAAGGACTTGCGGATGGTTTTTCTGGTTCTGTGCGTTCAGCCCAGTCTTCATTGCCCATGGCTGCTCTTTTTATGAGAATTGGCGCATATTTAACTGCTACAGCTTTTGGCTTCTAGGCATCGTTCTACGCACAGAAGAGACATTCATTCACATTTTAGTTATCACTTCCATTAAAACAAGCAAGTACACATGGTACCTAGTCGAACTGGGGAAGGCATGACCACATAAATACATCCCCCAAATACTAAAAATAGGGTATCTACAGACAGGGTGGTGGTATTTATTGAAAATAAGTACATTCACTGGAAATTTAAAATATGTTTCCAACCTAAATATGGGGGGGGGAGAAACAATCATTTTGCAGAAGGCCAAGAGTAGCAATTCCATTAAGATATTACATGAAAAAAAATTCTTAGTCCCACTTCGTCTATTTCAAACTCCATTTTACCCATATTGCAACTTAGAGAATTACTCAGAGAAACAGAGTGGGAGGGAGAAGATGAGCTGCATTTTGTTGGAACTTTAGATACATTTTTCTTTCCTGTTTTATCAGTGCCTGCAGGCGACATCTTCTTAATGAGGGTCTTCAAACTTCTCCGCCTTTTAGAAGTGTCTCGGCTGTGCCCTGGGACAACAGTCGCTGATTTTAGCTTTTAAATATGCTCCTGATATAGCGTAGTTTTTTTTTTTTTCTGAGCACTATTCATTGTCTTACCTGCCTTAATGGGAATTATGGGTTTGATTAATGGGCTGAAAGATTTGGTTCATTTTAGTTTCCTTATCTCTATTCCTTTCTGATGCATGATGCTTCCCACAGTGTCAGAATACTTGAGAATAGTATCTGCAAGGGAAGTTTAAAATAAGAACAGAAATAAAAACGGGATAGTTTCTCCATGGTCCCAGCATTTGCAGCAACCATTTATATTAAAAGTATTCAACTGTGCCTGGATACCATTTAGCCATATATTCCTTTAATACACTATTTTATACAGGCATCGAGCTTGGTGATTTTAGGTTCTGCTAAATCAAAGGGAGACATTGGCTCGCCGTTTAGCTTTATTTAAACTGTGTCAACGGATATGATAATGGAAATGGGGATGGAAAGGGAAAGTAGCTATAAGTAGAGCTTATTTGTTCTGTTTTAATTTGCTCGCTAGGTATAGTTAATCAAATAGATAATCAGGAAACACCTGTGTTCAATTCAATGAATAAAAATGTGTGACACATATTTCTGATGAAACAAACTACCAATCTAGGAATCCACAGATGCTACAAAAATAACCACAAATAATCAGGCAGCTCACCCCACCGTCACTGGGAGAGGAAGCTTTGAGTCAAATATGCAGGTTTATCACCCGAGTGGCTCTTAAAGGTGAAAACTTGCTTACAGATTTACTAAAGGGCTCAGGGAAGAAGGATTATCTAAGAACACAAAATATTTGGGTGTGGGGAATAAAATTAAGGTGAGATTTCAGTAAAGAGCTTCACCTTATTTTATCAAATAGATGTGGTATCTTGGCATGTCCACACCTTCATGTACAAAGTACCTGAAGTGTGTGAATAGCTTTTACCTGTGGGGTGATCACATAAACCAGGAGCCTAGCCTTACGGCGGCACTAATACTAACTCTTTGGAAAACAGAGTATTTTTTTTTTCTCCATCGGGGCGAAATGTGAGTAAGTTCACTAAAATAAGCTGGAAAATATTCCTGACTCGTTCAAATGCAATCTGTGAGCTCCAAAAATAAATAAAGATTGCTCCTAAGAAGTCTAGAACATGCTATGATGCAAAGCAATGGTAACAGATTAAATACTCTGATGCTCCAAACATCTGAATCAGCCTGTTCCGCCTGGTTCACATGAAAAGAAGACGTGAGCAAAAATCGTAAAAAAGTTACGCTCACGTAACTTTTCTCACAGGTTCCCAGACCAGGAGTTTAGAAGTGCATTTAATGAAATGTAAGCAGTGGTCATAGGTGTGTGTGTGTGTGTGTGTGTGTGTGTGTGTGTGTGTGCGCGCGTGCGTGTGTGTGTGTGTGTTCATTTTAAAATGCAACATAAACACAAATTAATATTTCCTTCTTATTGATAGATGTAGCATGCACTTAATAGCACTGCTATTGCAAAAATAAAGACTATGCTTAATTATTATTTATGAACATAGGATGCACTTAGCAGTATTGCTATTATAGAAATGAAGATTATGCTTAATTATAAAATAAACATTTTCTACTTAATCATACATGCACATGGTACGTACTCAGGGACATTTTCTCTCTAGCACTGTCTCTTGCTTGCTCACGCTCTGTCTCTCTCTCTTTCTCTCTCTCTCTCTCTCTTTTTCTTTGCCTTACCAACCTCTTATCTGGTCCTTAATAAAGGAGAATTTTAGCCCAAATGGTAGTGGGTATGAAGTTGACCTAAAGCTAAATTTCATGTATTGCACCCAGGGAAGATGTAAATGTTTCACAGAAAATGTGATGTCATTCATGCTTCTGCCCAAAGGATGAGACAATTTCAGCTCATTCCCTGTCAGGAAGAAATTGTCCATGCCAAAAGTACATGTTTTATACCCGGCTGGTAGAAGACAGAGGTAGCATTCAGATCCGAGAGAGCTAGAGCACAGGGCCCCATCATGTGCTGAGAGATGACAACTTCCTCCTGGGAAAGGACTTTCCAGATGGCCCTGAAAGAGGAAAATGCTATTTTTTAAATGTTATTCACAGCCAGGTGCTGTGGTGCACACCTGCAATGCCAGTACTTGGGAGGCTGAGACAGGAGGATGGCAGGTTCGAGGCCAGCCTCGGCAACTTAACAAGACCCTTAGCAACTTAGTAAGATCCTGTTTCAAAATTAAAAATAAAAAGGGCTAGGGGTATATATCAGAGGTAGAAAACTCCTGGGTTCAATCCCCAGTACCACACAGAAAAAAAGGAAGGAAGGAAGGAAGGAAGGAAGGAAGGAAGGAAGGAAGAAAGGAAGGCAGGCTAATTAGTATTGTTAGTACCTTTTTTTGAGAGTTTCAGTAATGGGAGAGAATAATGCTGGAGCCTCAGTTGATTCTAGAAAAAAAAAAAGTATCTTTGTTCCTTCATATTTACTGATTTCAGACATAAAATCACAGATAAGTCCATAGCGTATAGAAATGTCATCCGATTAAAATAGACTACCAATTTTTAAAAAATAGATAAGAAAGATTTCCTTCATGATAAATGTAATCTACCATGATGTAGAGAGTCAATTTTTGGTAAGACATGGTTTACCTTGGTCCTCATTAACTTGAGTCCAATTTCTCAGTACAAATATTCTCTTAAATAATCAAGCAATGTCTCAAAACTGGAAATATTAATCTTTTGGTTAAACCAAACTGTGAGTTAAAAAAATTTTAGCTCATAAAATTGTAAATTAATGACAACCAAGAAGTTTCCAGAGCATCTTTGGCTGAAGAATTTGCTTCTTTTTGCAAATATAGTATATTTGTTAACATTCTTTCTATAATCAGGCAGATATAGGTTCAGACACCAGTTCTGAAATGCATTAACTATGGGACCTTTGTTAGGAAGTTAGCTGTTCAACCCCAGTGTCCATGAAGTAAGAAAATTATGCCCATAGTAAGTGCTTATCATATGACAGCCACTGCCACATTCACCATTAATACCATTATCATCATCAAAAGTTCTGGAGAGCCAGGCATGGTGGCATGCACCTGTAATCCCAGTACTTGAAAGGCTGAGACAGGAGGATCTCAGGTTCGAGACCAGCCTCAGCAACATAGAGAGACTCTCAGCAACCTAGCAAGACCCTGTTTCCAAATAAAACATTAAAAAGGGTTGAGGGTGGGGCTTCCATGTAGAATGCTGAGTTCAATCTCCAGTACCACAAAAATAAATAAATAAAGTTTTGAGGAAGTGAAGATATGGTCCAAGCTAAGCTTTAGGAGATAAATTTGGCAGGGGTGTGAAGAATGAATTGGGCAAGGCAAGCAAATAAGAAACACTGATGGTTTTATTTAGAGTCTCTCCCTTTTTCATCACACTTGCAGTATTCCACACATAGCAGAGTTGGAGTAGAAAAGCTAATACGAAAACACAAATGAGGCAAGGTTGGCATTTCTGCCTGAAGTAAGTAAGCAGTCGCCAAAGATGCAGACCGAAATATCGCCTCTCCCCTCCTTGCTCAGGCGCTCCGCAGCGAGGAGGGACCGAGGACTCCAGGCTGTGTCTGGAGCTCTCGGCCTCAGCACTCGCTTGCGATGCTCTGACATGGTTTCCTTGCTGCCTCTGCTCCTGGCCATCTGTTACCATGGCATCGTGCCAGCTTACAGGATAGCTCGCTGGCACTGCCAAAGCCCAGGGGCCAAGAAAAGGTTTTAGACAAGGAGCCCTTACAAAACTCACAAGGACGCCTGAAGAGGGCTCCAGGCTTCCTCTCCCTTGCCCCATACATTCAGCAATGCCGAGAGTCGAGAGTGGGTTGTTTTTTTTTTTTTTTTTTTTTTTTTTTTTTTTTTTTTTTTTTTTTTTTTTTTTTTTTTTTTTTTTTTTTTTTTTTTTTGCTTCACAACATTTTATTTCACCTGTTGATTTAACCAGTTGAGTCTCCAATCTAAATCTTGAAATCTGCAGAAGGAAAAAACATGAACCATGTGCAGAAACCTGTGGCTGCCAAGCAGACAGGTGGTGTTATTGCCTGCTTCCTGGCAGTGCTAATGCGAAGCAGCAGGGCTCCTAGCATCCTCTGCTAGCACCTCCTCCCAGCCCCAAAGTTCTCCTTGATTCCCTGTGATTCCTCCGGCCTTTCCCCATCCTGCCACTACCTGGAAGATTGAGCAAAGATTGTCTTGTTTGACTTGCCTTCCACCCGTGACCACGCTAATTTAAATGGGAGATATTAAAATATATCCAAACAAGCTATTCTTCTAAGATGCAAGGAAAGGCATTTCAATACAATGGATGTTTTAAACTAATGTTTTATGGGAGGCGGGAATATGTTTTATAATGACACTAAAAGTCACATGCCTTTGAAGCAGATAGAACCAGCCAAGTAAAAAGTCAATTGGAAGCTAATAAAATAAAAATCTTCAGCTAAATGACCAAGAGTATTTTCAGTTTATATTCAGTTCGGTCTTAGCTTTAAAAAAACTTGGAGAATGGACTTAAATGTCTAGAATAATAAGTACAACAAAAACACTTTGTAACCAACCTGGGTGTCCATCAACAGACAAATGGATAACAAAAATGTGGAATATACACACAATGGAATTTTATTCAGCCATAAAGAATAAAATTATGTCATTTGCAGGAAAATGGATGGAACTTGAGAATATTATGCTAAGTAAGATCAGCCAATCTCAGAAAGTCAAGGGCTGTATGTTTTCTGTCACATGGGGAAGCTAGAATGGAAATAGGAAGCAAAAGGGACTTCAAATGAGGAGAGAAGGGAATAGAAGAGTGGAAAGGGTTTGGGGGAGGGAGAAAATGAGAACTGAGGGAGAGAAGAGTTTATTTATTTATTTATTTATTTTTTGCGGTACCGGGGATTGAACACAGGGGCGTTCTACCTCCGCGCTACGCCCCCGGCCCTATTTTTTATGCTTTATTTTGAGACCGGGTCTCACGAAGTTGCAGAGGCCTCACTAAGGAGAGAGAGAGAGAGAGAGAGAGAAAGAGAGAGAGAGAGAGAGAGAGAGAGGCAGGGAGAGAGAGAGTGAGAGCCGAGGCTGGTCGCGAACCCGGATCCTCCGGTCTCCGCCTCCCAAAGTACTGGGATTACAAGCGTGAGCCACCACGCTCGGCTAACAGTTTAAATAAGATTAGATCCATCCAAGGTTTCACTACCAATCTCACTAACATGGATGGGAAGGGAGGAAGGAAGGGCGGGTATACCAAGGGAAATACACCAAGTGATGTGTGCATGTGTGTTTGTATCACTTTGAATCTTACTATGATGCATAATTATATTGCACCAATAAAAGTATAAAAAAAAGAACTACTTTTGGATAGCCCTAATAATAGAGACATGCTCCTATGAGGGAGAAGTACAGACAGGAGCATTTGAACATAACCTGGTAATGGTAAGAAGGTCAGCTTTTCTCATACAACATTAATTCATTCAACAGCTATGGACTAGACGTCTACCAGATGCCTGGCACTGAGCTGCGGGTTAATGATAGGAAAACAAGTCAATCAGAGCATCTTCCGTCAAGAATTTAACATCTGGAGGTGGGGGAAGGGGGAGGGAGCTGGGGGAAAACTCACCAAGTGCTGTGTGCATGTATGTCACTATCACTATGAACTACATCATGATGTGAGACTATAATGCACCAATAAAAGTATAAAAAAATTAATATCTACTGTCATGTGTGTTAATGTGACCAGACAAACATAAAACCCACCAGGAATGCAGTGACTAGGGTATAGATGGGTACTGTAAGAGTGCTTTCTCCAGCTTGGAGGGATTTGGGGAAAAAAATCCCCAGAGGACCTCAAAGACAGGGTTTATTACAAATTTGAATTCATACAGCACAGGATTGGAAATCACTTGTCCTTACTTACCAGGTTGGATGATTCTGCACAGCTATTTACTATTCAAACCCTGCAAAATTTCTGGGTTAGAATGGAAAGAATCCATGCAAGGGGATTATTTGATAATTCTTGTTCTCTGTCACAAAAAAATCAACAGAGATCAAAATCGTGAACATACTTAGGAAAGAGTACAGCATTGTATAAATGAAAGTTGTGGTTATCATTGATTTCCAGTATTCCTTGTCATCTACCCATCAAAACAGCAGCAACCACAAACAAGCAAAAAACTGCAGAGTGTGCAAAGCACCCTTTGTTTATCCATTTCAGAGGTGTGTTTTCTAGTATTCATGGAATGCTGGCACCAGCAGAGGCTTTGCGGTGTGCGAGGGGGGTCTGTTGTCCATCTTTCTAACTTCAGAGGAAGGACAGAGGCTCCAAACAGTGACCAGCCTGTCCCACTCACCGGTGAGTCCAGAACCCTCCCCCACGTCATGTGCCTCGTTGTTCATACCTAGGCTGGGACGGACCATACAGGAGTCGCTGCAGGTGCCGACTGTTGCATCAACTTCTCAAGAAACAGACAAGGCTGTGTTTCTAGTTCCTGACTGCAGATGGTTACAACTGCTGTGCTTTCTTCTAAATCACCATGTTGCCTCCTGACACTCAGTTTATGGTTTCAAAGGAGCTCTTCTGATCAGGTGCCCAGGCCCTGCATGAGGGAGGGCCACTCAAAGGTTTAGAAGAAGTAACGGAGAGGCCGGGCATGGTGGCGCACGCTTGTAATCCCAGTACTTTGGGAGGCGGAGACCGGAGGATCCAGGTTCGTGGCCAGCCTCAGCTCTCCCTTTCTCTCTCTCTCTGTCTCTCTCTCTCTTTCCCTGTCTCTCTCTCTCTCTACTTAGTGAGGCCCTCCGCAACTTCATGAGACCCGGTTTCAAAATAAAGTATAAAAAATAGGGCCGGGGGTGTAGTGCGGAGGTAGAACGCCCCTGGGTTCAATCCCCGGTACCGCAAAAAAAAAAAAAAAAGAAGTAACGGAGAAGAAACAGAGTGATGTTGTACAGTTTATTGCCACTGGCCTGAGGTCAAAAGACCTAGATTCCAGACCCAGTCTGATCATTGCTTTGCTGTGAGAACATTTACACGGTGTCTATTGGAATCTTCATTTCTTCATCTATTGCTTGAAGGGAGTCCACCAAGCAATTCCCAGACCTCCTTCCAACTTCCGATGACTTGAAATCTTGAACCATGAAGTTCCACCCATAAGCTTCATCCGTGGGACTAATGGTTTCTTCTATCAGTCTCATCGCCCCCATGGAATCTTCCTGATGCATATGTAAAACCTTTAATGGACCACAACCCTCTCAGAATCAAAAGACAGCTTCTCCATTTCTATTATTAATAACCTTTAGTGAACTCCTCATTGAGAAGGATCTTCTTTAAGGAGTATTGCTTCTTATTTAAAGAAGTGAAATGGTTAACTCTCCTCAAATTTCTACATTTTTTTGCTTCCTTCCATTAGTCCCTATTACCATGTGTATTAATATTTCAGATGCAAAATAAACATGACATTTTTCCTCCTTTAGAGTGTCCAAGAAGATTTATGTTCTTGGGTTCTCTTTAAGTCAACATTTAGAATTAGTTATTTCCAGAAAGATGGGAGGGCAGTGGGGGAGGCAATATTTCAACATCTAAATATCTGAAACAATCAAAAAATGTGTATGTCAATTCACACCGATCTATGTATCATCCACAAACATGTACGTATATTTTCCCTGATGTACGATCTCAGTAAAATATCAGAGAGAAAAAATGTCAGACATACATAGCATAGCAATCAAGGGCTAATGAAGATCCAGGTATTAAATCAATTAAGAAGTATCAAAAGCTACCTAATCATCAAGGAACAAAATTGGCACCACAATATGGAGTGAGTATGGGAAAGCCTAATTTACTAAACATACCCTGCAGTCACATAATTGCATGTAATTTTACCAGCATAATTAACTAATTTAATTACCACTTCTCAAGTGCATCAATTATTGACATTACAGAGTTTTCAGACAGCAGAATTACTGTGTGGTACATCCAGAGAATGCAAAATGCTTTGTACGCCTATTTTCCCAGTCACAATCAACTACCGAAGAAGAATGTGAAGTTGGAGGTGGAAAAAAATCATTCTTATCATGGATCCCTCAGTTGGCGGGCAGGTTTAAAGGGTGGAATGCCCACAAATGTGCCCAGCAGGAGGCAGAGAAGGGGAGGAAGCCCCAGGACTAGGCTCTTCAAAGCAGTACTTGGTCAGATTGCAGACAAACTATGCTAGACTCAGTCGGGAAAAGAAATGGAAGGCTCTCTCTCTCTCTCTCTCTCTCTCTCTCTCTCTCTTTAACTGTGCAATAGCAATTCAAGATGTGCCTGAGAACACTTTCAGAAGAGAAAGAAAAGAAAAGAAATAGAATTTTGAAGAAATATTTTTATTTAAGAAGAGGAGGTTGCTTTTGAGAATCAGGGTTTTCTATTGGATGTCTTTTCTTTTTCATTTAACTGTTGCTAAACTATTTAATATAAGGGGTCTTCCTGGAAAAGTGCTTGAGCTTATCAAGGCAGAGAGACGTTACATTGCACTCCCAGATCGGTCCTAGTTTCATGTGGTTGTTTTTTTTTTAAGGCAACATGGATGCAGGGTGTGGATTTATCATGTCATGATAAATGAAATGGCTAAAGTCGCAGGAGCTCTGGTGTGGGTCTGTGTTTCTTTTCATAGTCCCTCCTGTGTCTGGCCTCTGAATATCTCCTCATAGCATGTGGAGGTGGCCGAACTGTGAGACATGCTCACATCTGCAGGTGCTTTAATGCGACAATTTAACATCGGAGTAAGGAATGTGAGACCAACATGTCTTTCCTACCTACCTTTTCATTCCTTGGATATCTACTTTATCTTTGGATTAAAATTGAAGTTTTCCATCCATTGTTACTCTGGCAAAAGAAAGAAAGTCCTTTTTACTTCCATCTTTAGGAATTTATCTAAGCATCACCTTTTTAGATAGATAACTTATTTTTTAATTGTCACATAAATAATTGGACATATTTATGGGGTAGAGTATGATATTCAATATATACATACAACGTATAATCTAGCTTCTCTTTAAAATGACATGGTCAAACGATTCAGAAATTAAAGAAAAGGAAAATATATTGTCACTTATATGGGTGAAAATCGGGTTACATTTTAAAAGACCTTACTCTAGATTGGGAAAGACTTGGGAATAGTGGTTGCAAATTAATTGGGTAGGGTTTTACAAAGAGACAGTTTCTGTGAATCATATGTATTTACTTTATGTAATAAGCCTCAACGTGGAGACCTAGAATTAGTACGTCATCCTTGGTATGTGTCATAAAGCAGGGCAAAGCTGTCAAAGGCATGAAGTTCTCTTTGGCACCCCCACATCCTGTTTTTCCTTTATATCAATCCCTCCATCACCTATCAAAGTCATAGAGCTTCTTTTTGTCTTCTCCTATACTCTATCTTAAATTGACTTAAATTTAAGTCAATATATTACCTCTTCTAAGAGAAAATTTAATGTAAACTGTCTCCTTGATTTTATATGTAAAGTTATAGGGTTTTAAAAAAATATGATTTTAATGTTGTTTCTAGTATCAATCATCAAATGAAAAGAGGTATTTGGGGAGCAACAGGGGATGGGTAAAGAGAGGACTTTCACTACATTCCTAAGACTTCCTCAGATACTAACTCTTCTGCCAAAGGTTGTGTCCAGAATTGACACACCTGTGAATCAAGCCCACTGAACTCTCTCAGTTCTGATCCAGTTCTGCATTGAGTATACTAACACAGCCCATCGAACAGTTAATGAAAATATCTCTACGTGAGCAGAAGCCTTTCTTCTTTCGAAATGCCTGTTCTGAATATATTAGCTTAAGTTTAGGCCTCTGTCTAAAGGAAGCCCCTACGAATTAGGCTTTAAATAACTTCAGTCCTCACTGGAACTAGTGATACACTTACTCTTTAATTCCTGTTATCTATCCCCATGTATTTTATGCTTTGTACCATGGATCTGTGTGGGCAGAGGCTCAGGAAAACCAGTACTAAGGAAAAGAGAGAGCCCTCCAGTCAGCTGGTGCTAAAATAACTCAACTAGACCAAAAGCACCCCTTACCATCTACCAGGAAAAGGATGGAAATAAGGACCAAAAGGAGAGATGCAACGGATGCTCTCCAGGGGGCAAATGTGTGTAAGGTATGTTTCCTTCTCCTGGTATTTGTAATCTGGCCAGGTATTAAAACCAGCACACAAGGAAAAATGATACAAAAAGGATTTTATGTGCTTCAAGACCTCATCAGGAGAGAAAACTTTCAGAAAGAGTACTTGGAGAAGTTGGCGTGGAGGACCTGACATTTCAAATACATCTCAAAGGAAAGAAAGGCTATAGCACAGACAGGGAAGGGAATCCAGTGGCACAGGCACAGGAAACACAGTGATCAAAAGCACAGAGGTGGGAGGCTTGAGAGGAGACAGAGTTCCTGCAGCCTGAGGCATGGTGACCAGGTACAAAGTCAGAAGGACAGGAGGGAGAAGGGGAGGGAGTTATGTAGGGCAGTGAGGCCCCAGGGCCCAAGCCTCAGCCCTACCACTAATTAGTCATGAGACCCAGAAAAGTCACTTTGCTTTTCCAGAGGTGAAATGAGCAGGTTGAATTGTGATCCCGCCAGTCCCGCCCAAGTCTACAAAAATCTCATGAGTATAAGTTGAAGTTGGCCATTTTTCAGGCATAAACCTTTCTTTTCTCATCTCTGACACATACCTCGTACTATCTGTATGTACCATACATTCCCCACGCTAGGTCAATTCATTTTTATAGCAATCAAACATACAAGATGACTCCCCAGCACATATTGAAGGTGGAATTATAGGGCTCCAGTCAAGGGTATTCAAATAACAATCAGTTGAGTCAAGGATGACTGTAGATAGTTTTGGTGTTTCTCTTTTCTGCCAGGGCTTCCCAAACATATACCTGGTGTCTTAGTCCATTCATGTTTCTATAACAAAATATCACAGACTGGGTAATTTATACACAATAGGGATTCATTTCTCACAGTTTGGGAGGGTAGAAAGTCCAAGATCAAGAAACCAGCAGGTTCAGTGTCTCGTGAGGGCCAGGTCTCTGCTGCCAGGATGCACCTTGTAGCTACAGCCTCCAGGGGCGATGAACTGTGTTGTCACTGGACAGAGGAATGGAAGGGCAAAGGCTCCAGTTCCTGCCAATCCTTGCGTAGGTCACTGATCCCACTCATGAGGACAATGCCACCATCATGACTTAGTCATCTCCTTATGACCTTTCCTCTCAATACCATCACATTGGTGATTTTTAATATAGGAATTTGGGGAGACACATTCAGACCATAGCACTAGGTCTCCACATCCTCAAACTATAGTTTCATACCTTATGCTCAGAACTGTTTTCTGCCACCACATATTTTACCAGACCCTTATCCCCAGAGACTATCGGTGACCTTTTAACCATCATGTTATATGAATTCTCTGCAGCATTTTGGGGTCACAGGAAAGTAACATTCATGATGAGAGCTAGATAAACATTCCACCTTTAAGGAGGTTGATTTTGGAGATGGACAGGACCGAGAGCCTGAGAATGGCAAATTACCAGAAATTCTGAGTATTATGGATTCACTTAGCACCCTCCAGGATCACCAAAAAAGGTTTCCTTGCTGGCACCAAATATGCAGTCTTTTCCAACACCAGTCAGTTCTCTGATTCTCCAACACCACCAGAGTGGCCAACAATTCAATCCAATTCAATTCTGAAGCCAACTCCCATAGTTAACATCAGACCCCACAGATCAAAGGTTCTATCCTACACGACTTACCTTCAGATGCCAGCCACAATGGGGTGTTCAGGCTGCTTACATTTCTGCATGCCTAACTATACATTCAGGGATTTCCATGGTAATTCACTAGAACAAATAACAGTACTCAGAAAAGTACTTTACTTACTCTTACTCGTTTATTATAAATGACACAACCCATGAATCTCCAAATAGAAGAGGTTCACAGGGCAAAGTACCAGGAGCAGGGCACAGAGATTCCTGCCCTCTTACCATCCAGGAGCACCACCTTCCTACCATCTCAATGGGCCCAGCAACCTAGAAACTCTTTACAACCCATTGTTTAGGGATGTTCATAGAAGAACCATTATGTAGGATGATTGAATAAATTATTGGCCATTGGTGATTGAACTCAATCTCCAGTCTCTTCCTCCTCCCCAGAAGTGGACTTGGGGAGTTGAGGCTGAAATTTGCAAACTCCTTATGGCGACTGGGCCTTTCTGGAGACCGGGCCTCATCCTAAAGCTATCCAGGGGCTCCCGGGCACCAGTCATCCCATTGGCATCCAAAGACGCTCTTATTCAGAGATTCCAAGAGTTTAGGAGCTATGTGCCGCGATGTGAAGACAAGGATTAAATATTTTTATTATGCCACAAACACCCTATCTAATATTATTCTGGCATGTCATAGTTCTACCTCTTGGTTCTTGAATAAACATTTCTTGCTTTGGGCCTAACTGGAGAGCCCAGGATGACCCAGCAGCAGAGCAAAGGCTAAGTCAGCACATCTGAAAGATCAAAGATCAATCAAAAAGAAGACTCAAGCCAGGCACAGCGGGGCATACCTGTAATCCCAGTACTTGGGAGGCTAAGACATAAGGATCATAGGTTCTAGGACAGCCTCAGCAACTTAGCAAAACTCTCAATGACTCACTGACACCCTGTTTCAAAATAAAAATAAAAAGGGCTAGGGGTGTAGGTTCGTGTAGAATGCCCCTGGGTTCAATCCCCAGTACCAAAAAAAAAAAAGATAAAAAGAGGAATCAGGGAGCCATGGTAGTTTTCTCCATGATCAGTCTGTAGCTCTCTGCTAAATTCATTCCTCGCATTTCCCTCAGAACTCATTTAACAAGCTTTCCACTGGAAATGGTGGTTTCTTTGAAAAATTCTCTCAAATCCACATCTCAAACCCTCTTAGAGGACAGCTGTGCATTACCCACTGAATATTACAATATCCTTTTCTTCTGAACACATCCAATCCTAGACATATCAATTGCCTCTTAAAAATGAGTTCTCCCTATTCTTCTTACTTTTTTTTAACTTTTTGGCAAAAAGATTACTATTTATTCTCAACTTCTCAAGTACAAAATTTAGACACCAACTTCGATTTTTCCATTTTCCTTAATCCCATATCCAAACAGTCATCAATCTTGTCAGCTGTTTTATAAAGGCTCTTATATTTTTTTTGTTTGTTTGTGTTTTTTTCCATTTCCATGACAACTTCTACTCATGAATTTCATATCTACTCCCTAAATGTTGGAGTAAACTGATTTATCACCTGTGATAAGATGGTGGTCAATCTGATGCTAACAAGTTCTTCATCTTACACTAACTCTGCAAACAACCACAGGGTTAATTTGATGAGATATTGCTTTCTTTTTTTTTTTTTTTTTGCAGTACCGGGGATTGAACCCAGGGGCGTTCTACCTCCGCGCTACACCCCCGGCCCTATTTTTTATACTTTATTTTGAAACCGGGTCTCGCGAAGTTGCAGAGGGCCTCACTAAGTAGCTGAGGCTGGTCGCGAACCCGGATCCTCCGGTCTCTGCCTCCCAAGTACTGGGATTACAAGCGTGCGCCACCACGCCCGGCTTAGATATTGCTTTCTATCTTGGCATTTCTTCATTCAAAATTTAATGGTTCCCATTACCTGATGTTTTACCTGCTCTGTAAGAGCTTGCACATGCTTAACCTTACCAGATTCCCCAGAAGCTTTTCCTTCTCCCATTCATGAAACCTTCACTCCAGTTAGATTGCTCTACTCTGTGATACTTGAGATGTCAGAGGAATTGATATCAGAAGAATAGAGTTCAAGTTCAGCCTCAGCCACCTGCTTTCTGTGGGAATTTGAAAATTCATTTCCATCTCTGAGAGTATTTTTTATAAATAAAAAAATGAGAGTAACAAATGATTTCCTCTTAAGGTTATATTGATTATTAAATCAAGTATCAAGCCGGGCGTGGTGGTGCACGCTTGTAATCCCAGTACTTTGGGAGGCGGAGACCGGAGGATCCAGGTTCACAGCCAGCCTCGGCTCTTCTCTCTCTTTCTCTCTCTCTCTCTCTTTCTCTCTCTCTCTTTCTCTCTCTCCCTGTCTCTCTCTACCTAGTGAGGCCCTCCGCAACTTCGTGAGACCCGGTTTCAAAATAAAAGTATAAAAAATAGGGCCGGGGGCGTAGCGCGGAGGTAGAACGCCCCTGGGTTCAATCCCCGGTACCGCAAAAAAAAAAAAAATTAAGTATCAAATACGAGAAGAGTTTCATAATGCTACCAGACTATACAAGCTAAGGCATTTATTCATTGTTATTAAAACCAACCAAAGACAGGAACTGTATTCCACTCGGGGCTTTGTATACATTTTGGGCGAGTACATATCAGTCATGTAAATGGATGAGCCAATGATGCTATAATTGTTTTGGCTATTTCCTGAGACTCATGAAGAACTTTTTCTATCACTGTTCTTCTGACTCTTATGCATTTCTGGGCTGTGAAATTTTATTTATATTTTCTTGTGAATCTGATTTATCTTCCCAGATACATCACGCTTGAATTGAGGAGTGGGGCTTCATTGTGCCTTTTTGTATTCCTACATAATACCTATCATGCTAGCAATAACTTTAAATCTCTTAGCAGTAATATACAAGGGTTTCCATTATCCCTAATATAATTATATAATACTTCAAGTTATCAAGGAAGTGTGTGTGTCTGTATGTGTGTGTGTTTGTGTGTGTGTGTGTGTGTGTGTGTGAGAGAGAGAGAGAGAGAGAGAGAGAGAGAGAGAGAGAGGTTTAACCAAGCCAGAGAGCTAGAATCACTTCTGAATTAATTGGACTCAGAAATCAAACATCTCACCCTTATTAGCAAGTATTTCCAGATGCAGTGTCTCTTTCTGTTATTAATTTGGGGAAAATATCTTCCACTAACAAATCTTCATTCCACTCATTGAAATGACATCTTGAATGCCACCCTAGGACAAATATGTTCTTCATTAAAATTTTCTACTTGATATGTGCCTCATTTAGTTTCTTCTTATTCCTAAATATCTGAAATATTTAATTATATAGTAACACAAGCATCTCTTCTGCATGCAATTGTAGACTTTCTTTTTTTGTTTGTTTATTTAAAAATGAATCCATTTGGAAGGGATAATGAACAAAATATTCAAATAATTTTGGGGAGCTTTTCAGCAGTGAGACAAAGAAAAAGTTCACTGGATTTGGGGAATAAAATTAACAACCACCAACCTCTCGTCTTACAAACTGACAATCTCATCCACACAACTGACTTCTGCACTTCAAGTTTTTTCCATCAACACAAGGGATCTTTCAGAAGAATCAGAACAATTTGCATCTTGTGACACTGCTGCCGCTTTTCTGTCTTGTCGCAGTTGGGGCTGGGAGAAGCTGAAGAGTTAATTTTAATAAGACCCATCAGCCCATCTTGACAATAGAGGGGCAGGAACAGGGACAGGTAGATGACTGCATGTTTTGACATTAGACCATTAACATGCAAATCATATGCAAAATCATATGCTAACAACTTTGAGCCTTTGTTTGTGGTTGGACACTTTTTTCTTCCCCCCTCAAATGGACTACCACCCTGATTCAATTCTACCCAGAGAGGCACTTAGCGAGGCATCTGACATGCACAAGAGAAATATAAAATGGTCTCTAAGCACTGGTTTTGACCTCTTTGGAAGAGCAGGATTCCTTTAAATTTGACTTTATTGCCTGTTCATGGGAAGAGAGCACCGAAGCGTGGCAGGAAACAGAGGTCCACGCAATGCCCATTCTCACCGTTCACAGCAAATAACAGTAGTGAGAACACGGGGCAGGCAATCAGGCAATGCCGACAGTGTCCTTCATGTCACCCAGAGGCCACGCAGCGCTCCCAGGGACGAGCAGCATTAATTATAGCCTAATGATGCCATTTGCATGCACATTTTTAAAAACAGTAGTGAACGTAGTCCTAATAATTGAGGATGAGTGAGATGAGGCCGCATTAAAATGCTCTGTTTAGTCCCTTACCGCGTTTTAAAAAAGGCCTCTGTCACCTTGGTGCTCGTCAGTACACATCAGTACTGGGTGACCATGCGGTGTGGAACATTACGCTGGTTCTTTATAGAGTCCATCACTTCATCGACTGGCTTCTGAAGGCTTTCCCCTCTCTGCAACCTCTTCTGATCATACACTCAAGATTCGGAGTGCTGGGAGGGATAACATAATGACTTTTTTTGGGGGGGTATAGTGGATTGAACCCAGGGGCATTCTACCTCTGAGCTACACCCCAGCCATATTTTTTACTCTTTATTTTGAAACAGCGTCTCACTAAGTTGCAGAGGGCCTCACTAAGTAGCTGAGGCTGGCCACGAACCTGTGATCCTCCTGTCTCAGCCTCCCAAGTACTGGGATTACAAGCATGTGCCACCACGCCCAGCACATAATGGCTTCTGATGTAAGCAGGAGGGCAAAAGGGAATGGAAGAAATCTCAATGTGGGGGAAAGCTAAGGGTTACACAATGAAAGATAAGCCAGGCATCATTTTGTATGTACTTCGGGATTATGTTCTGGTCTGATCAAGTAGCACCTTATGTGGTGCAGGCAATCACAGAACTGAAGAACAGGAGGGGCGGGAATCAATGCAAGAAAAGAACTCATTTCTTTCTACAAAGTCACGGGGGATCGGGGTGCTTGGTTATGGCTCAGGAGTAAGTACACTGTGTGTGTAGCCTCAGAGAAGGGCATCGGCCAAACCAGGAGCGAAGACTTGTAACTTTGGGGGCCAGAGGCCCTCAGCTGGACGGCGCTTCCACGGAAGTTCTCCAGGCACCCCTGGAAAAGCTGGGGGCCATCTGGGGGGCCTTTCATGGAGAGCGATTTGTGTTCTGAACTGAGCAGAAACTAATTTTATAAGACTTGTCATATGCACTCTTTGTTCTCTTTTTTCCTTTCTTTCATTCTTCCTTTTTTCTCCCCCCCCCCATTTTATCCACACTTAGATATTGGTACAGAAGCATTTGAAACAACTTAAATATTGGTCCTAAGCCCATTGGGGCATCATCTTTCACTGTGACTTTCTAGTTCCTATAACTCCTTGAAAGTACAACTTTCTTGAGTTTTGGGATTTTTTTTTTTTTTTTGGTACTGGGGATTGAATCTCGAAGCATTTTACCTTCAGGCTATACCCCAGCCCTATTTTTAGTTTTTATTTTGAAGCAGGGTCTCACTATGTTGCTGAGGGTCTCACTAAGTTGCTGAGGCTGGCTTTGAACCTGCAATCCTCCTGTCTTAGTCTCCCAAGTACTGGGATTACAGGCATGTGCTACCATACCCAGCTACCATTATCAATATTTTAATGCCAATGACTCTTCTAGTCATGTGGATACAGGGATAAACATGATACATAAAGTTCTCATCCCCCTGACCCATTCAACTTGGAATCCATCAATGGATTGATTACTTATTGATGAGGTCAGAGCCTTCAAGATCCAGTCACCTCCAAAGGTCCCACTTCTATACACTGACAAACTGGGGACCACGCCTTCAACACATGAGTTTTGGGGGGACATTTTAGACCCAAAGAATAACAAAATATATAAGTAAGTAACATAATTGAATGCAAATGTCAAGAAAGAAACTAAGTAATATAAGGGGATGGAGACGCACTGGGGGGTATTTTTATTTTTATTTTATTTTATTTTATTGTGTGTGTATGTGTGCGTGTGTGTGTGTGTGTGTGTGTGTGTGTGTTACTGGGGATTAAACTCAGGGGCATTCGACCTCCGAGCTATACCTCCAACCCTTTTTATTTTTTTTTGGAAACAGGGTCTCACTAGGTTGCTGAGAGTCTCAATACATTGCTGAGGCTGTCTTCAAATGTGTGATCCTCCTGTCTCAGCCTCCCAAGTACTGGGATCACAGGCACGTGCCACCACACCTGGTGGGGGCAGATTTTTTTTTTAATTGGGAGTTCAGGGGAGGCCATTCTCAATAAACAATATCTAAACAGAACCTCTAAGATGGGAAAGAGTGAGCTACAGTAGTCTCTTATGTAACAAAGCCTTAGAAAATGACAATGAAAGCAAACCATAGCCAAACACAGTCACCTTGCCTGGAGCCTCAGAGCTGGTAAACGGCCGGGCTGGGAGTCAAAGCTGTGTCCCATCCTGTCTGCTTCCCACTAGAACACAGATGGGCGTCTGCGGATCAGCCTCAAATCCATCCGCCACGTTCCTTCATTTTTCTTTTAATTGCTGCAAGTGCCTTTCAAAGATTATATATATATATATATATAATATATATATATATTATATATACATATAGAGAGAGGTAGATAGAGATATAGTTGGATAGATAGATAGACAGACAGACAGACAGATAGACAAACAAGGAAAAGATACATTTTCTTTTTGCCATCTAGTGAACCACAACGAATTTCCTAACACTTCCTAAGGAGCAGTTCTCAGAGGATGTTGGTTATAAGCATTTTCCATTTGTACTGAAGACTCAAAGGGAAAACACGTTCTTCTATTCGGCATCCCTTCTTGAATTGTATTTCTTTTGACTGTCCTGGCTATGAATGGTTTTTATTTTATTTTATTATTATTTTTTTTTTTTTTGCAGTACCGGGGATGGAATCCAGGGGTTTTCTGCCTCCGAGCTACACCCCCAGCCCCATTTTTTATACTTTATTTTGAAACCGGGTCTCGTGAAGTTGTGGAGGGCCTCACTAAGTAGCTGAGACTGGCCGCGAACCCGGATCCTCCGGTCTCCGCCTCCCAAGTACTAGGATTACAAGCGTGCGCCACCACGCCCGGCTCGAATGGTTTTTTATGATACATGCAAGTGTGCATTTTGCTTACTTTTTGAAATGGGATGAAATCTTGCCCATTCCTCAGTGGTCAGAATTGGAAGGAAATTCCAGTTGAGGCTTATTTCAGGGATCTGCCCCGCGTTGCTGGGATGATCTGCGAACCCGGGGCTGACAGGCTGTGTCCTTAGGAAGGGGCGCTGGCTGTCCACCTTGTGGTCTCCCCCTTGTGGGCCATTATCCAGAAGCCCGAGGCACTCAGACAGGTGAATGGCTCTCATAGCCATGCCACACTTTCCAAGCCTAAGTCGGCAACCAGGGTCCTCGCTGCCACACTCAAGGTCACATATATGGTGACCTACCTCTGGGATCCACATGGACTCTCCTTAAATGCTCTGCCACCTCCAGGGGACTTACATAGAAATGGGTGTCACTAGCCAGCTGTGGGGCCCTTTGCCTTCTACCTTGCAGGTCCTGGGGAATCCAACCTCTCCCTTACCTTGGTCCCTGCTTGTCTCTTCTCCTCCTCTCTCTGGAACAATCCAGAAAAACACACCTGGATGGGTTTGAACACTAAGATTATCTCCTCCTTCCCCACTCCTTCTCAAAGTTGGAGTTCTTAAGACCCACAAGAATTTATTAAAACACAGATCATTGATCCCTAATTCAAAGATTCCAATTCTGCAGGCCTGAGTTGGGAACCAAAAGCTGACATTTCTATGAAGCTCCTGGGAGATGCTCATGCACCTGGTCCTGGGCCAGCCTCTGAGACGCACCGCTCAGCTGGCTTTGGCTTCCAGTGGAGAAAAACGTACCTCTTTTTTCACTCTTTTGTAGGAGGTTATAGGGCAGCCAAAATGACCGGACCCCAGTTAATTTTTGTAAGAACTCCCACTGTTACACTGGCAGAGGCAGAGGAGAAAGCAACAAAGGAATTGTATTTCTTGAGATGCAGGTGCAGGGTGTTTTTCTGAGGGGGGCAGGACCTCTACCTGCGGTTGCCTTCCCACACCAGATTTTGCCTCCTAAGCCCACTCACAGCTGGGGCAGCTGTGGAGGGAGAGTTGGGAAACTCCTCGCAGGCAAGTCCAGGCATCTTTCACATCACCAATTAGCTAGAGGGCTGAGCTTCCCTGGCCCAGGATGCAAATCACACAAGTACTCATTGTGCGGCAGACATCACCAACAATTTCATCCAAAAAGTACAGGAGGAGTGAGAGGGAGAAAAGATAAAATATATACATACAACACATTTCTCTTTCTTTCTTTTTTTTTTTTTTTTGCAATAGGGATTGCAAAGTCCCGGGGGCACTCTACCTCTGAGCCATACCCATGGCCTGATTTTATTTTGAAACAGGGTCTCACTAAGTTGCTGAGGGTCTTGCTAAGTTGCTGAGGCCAGCCTCAACCCTGTGATCCTCCTGTCTCAGCCTCTCAAATACTGGGATTATAGGTATGCACCATTATGCCTGGCTTATGTAACAAATTTAAAAAACTGAGAGCTTTGTCTCTTGCTACCAGGCTTTTTCACACTCTTTTTTTCTACATCACACCATAATCTTGTGTGTTTGTCCTCTGCCTCCCACTAAAGTATCCTACTGAGTCTATATTCTTTTTTTCCATGATGTTTTGCTGGCTTTTGGCAAAAGACTAGCCTGAACTCTAAGGGCAAATATTTGTGTGTCTGATATTTCCTTTCCTAGCCTGCATCTTTACTCAAACTCATTTTTTTAAAAACAGTCTATAGATCCTTTAAAAAAAAAGCTATAGAAGTACAAGGTTGCTGTAGAGATTATTGCAAGAATTAAAGAACTCAGGCAGAGAATATGTCTCAGAATTTGGAAAGCTTTACTTCTCTATAATAAGACTCTGCTTTCAAAACAAAGCTAGGTGGCCCAGAAGGAAGAATGTGCCCTAGAGGCACTTAAAAGAAGTAACGTCTAAATCAACGGGGTCTCAAGTTAACTATTTTCTCTAATGTAAAATAATTTCGAGCTGCCTGTAGGACCCTTACATGTACTTAGAGGATATGTCACGAAACAGCCATGTAAAAATTACCCCCATGTCTGGGTTAGTATAGATGCCAAAGTTTGGAAGGGATGTCTTCAATATAGCCACACAGCCTCTGATGGGTCATAGGAAGTTGGGGAAAGCTCTCCCTCCACCGACACCACTATTTGCAGAGAAGAAACCTTGCTGTGGCCAAGTAATTCTCAAATCCAATCTTATCATGAGCACAAGCAGGAAAGAGAAAGCAGGAACTGCTTGCATTCTTCCTGCTGTGCTCCATGCAGATACTCTGTCAGGCACACTCCGAACTCTCCCTTCTTCAGCAGCCTGTTACTGTTAGAGCACTGGGCATCACAAAACGTCATTCATTTATTCATCCATTCATTCATTATTGGACCTTTCTTTCCAACCCTCTCCTCCTACATCAAGAACCACCACAGTGACAGCAAAATGCTTTTTTTTTTCTTTTTTTCGACACTGCGGATTGAACTCAGGGGCATTCTACCTCTGAGCTACACCACCAGTCCTATTTTATTTTTTTTTTATTTGGAAACAGGGTCTCACTAAATTGCTAAGGGTCTCTCTCTAAGTTGCTGAGGCTGGCCTCCAACCTGTGATCCTCCTGTCTCAGCCTCCCAACTACTGGGATTGCAGGCATGCACCACCACGCCTGGCAACTTTATGTATTTTGAATCAAAAAAAACAACCTCCACAAATGTTAAAGTAAGCTGGATGTGGTGGCGCACACACTTGTAATCCCAGTACTTGGGAGGCTGAGACCAGAGGATCCAGTTTCACAGCCAGCCTCAGCTACTTAGTGAGGCCCTCCGCAACTTAGTAAGACCCTGTTTCAAAATAAAGAATACAAAAATAGGGCTGGGGGTGTAGCTCAGAGGTAGAATGCCCCTGGGTTCAATCCCCAGTACCACAAAAAAAAATGTTAAAGTAAACATACAAAAACATAGCTTTTTAAAAAAATGAACAATCGAGGGCAAACCTTTCACATATCCATATAATTTCCCCCTTACAGTGGTAGTCACAATTTATATCCTTTCCTATGTGTGAGAAAAGAGGGCAGCGTATTTTAGCCATCTCCTTGCTAATTAATATGCTAACCAAAAATGCTGGGCTACCGATACCGGAGATGGAGTCTCCCACAGGACCTTCACGTCGTGTTTAACCCACGGCAGCGAAGCTCCGGCGTACAGCTCTGAAGGTTTCGTGACTGTCTGCTGTGTCTTCATTCCTTTGGAACTTCTCCAATTTCCCCAGAAACACAGGTGGTCTTTTGAATCAACAGAACTAACATATTGAGCTCCATAAGCTCTGTGATGATATGCGTTTCCCTCGTTCACAGCTGTTGCTTGCACAGTTGGAAGAGCGTGCGACTACGAGGTGGCTACTTAGTGAACTGGTGGAGCCTATTCAAAGCATCAATTCTTCGGAGAGCATCTTCAGGTAGAGAAGGGAGAGAAAATAACAAGTGGCGCTCCACGGGGGTCTGTACGCGTCTCATTATCTATGTGAGGAAAATGAAAACATGTGTTTCGGAATCCATTGATGGATCTGACGGTATTCATCCTCCCTCGGAAGCCTCCCGCGCTGACAGGATTTCATTCTATCCTGAAGTAACTGGCATAGATGGCCCAGAGCGAGCACGCTCTGTATTTCTGGCATTTAATATGACTCGAATGTTAGCTGCGATAAAATGTTTTACCATTTTTCATTCATTGAAGAATAAAGTGTGTGGGGGGGGATTCATAGGATTGTGTAAGATCCATTTTATAATGACACCGGTGTCAGTGTTGAAGGGTTTAAATGACACAAGTAGAAGAGACACCAAGCAAGGGCAACGGTTGGGTATCACCCAGTAATGACACCTCATGTGCCACAGCAATCTTGAGGTTTTCTTACCTTTAATTTCTCTCCGCATGTGAAGTTAATTATGGAGACTCTCACTAGCTTTACCGACTGAACTGCACCTTATTATTTGCAACAACCCAAGGAAATGTTTTAACAAATGTGACAGTGTCACCTTATGCAAAAAAAAAAAAAAAAGTGGAGGGAGACCTCTAACTAAAAACAAAAAACTACGTGTAAGACACAGGTATGCTTTATATCAGGGGTCTCAAAATGACAAATGAAATGTAAACTGGATATTCCATTTACAATGGCAGATTAAGCATGAAATGAAATCTTTTCCTTCCTCACCAAAACTCATAGAAATTATAGAAAAGAGATAAAGCAAATTAATCAGTGCATATTTGTGCCTGAAAACCAAAGGAGAGTTTCTCTATAGATTAAACTCACCTCAAAATAGAAAACAGGAAGCTATAGTGCTAAATGGCTTAAAAAAGACTATACTGCTGTATATGTGTATGTTTATAAATGTATATATATACACAAACACATATGCACAAAGTATGTGTGATTTTTATGTGTATGTGTTTACAAGGAACAATTTTATCAAATATGTTGTCTAGTTTTTAGCACTCTAAGGGTCATTTAAAACTTGAACTTTTTTTGTGTATGTGTGTGGTTCTGGGGATTGAATCCAGGGGCATTCTACCTCTGAGTTACATCCCCAGCCCCATTTTATTCTTTTATTATGAAACAGGGCCTCACTAAATTGCTGAGGCTGGCTGCAAACCTACAATCCTCCTGTCTCAGCCTCCCAAGTACTGGAATTACAAGTGTGTGCCACCATGCCTGCTAAAACTTGAACTTTAGGTTCTCTACATAGGGTTGATGCTGCTATAAGTTTCCTTCTAAGAAGGTCATCCTGATCCATAAAGAGCAAGGAAGAATTCCTTCTTAGTAAGTGAATAGAGAACTATAAGACACCAAACAATATCTAACTTATGAAGGGGTTAAGCTTAAAGGAATAGAAACAATGGAGCAATTTGAAATTACATATTAAAATATACGTACACATGTTTATTATCTAAGGAGGTAGTACAGATGGAAATAATTATTTGTTTTTTACAGAATATGGAAAATATAGTTATTGAGTAATGCCTGACACATATTAAGCACTCTGTGGTTATTAATCATTATTTTCTTTCACTAGGATATCGGCTCCATGAAGGTAGGGAATTTTGTCTGTTTTATGTACTGTTATACTCTCCAACATCTAGAATAATTTCCTATACAAAGCAGAAATTGAACAACTGCTCTTTAGAGAAAAGAATAAATTAGGTAAATCCATATGTGAAAAGATAACAGTAGGTGATTAAACAAGAGTAGTGGTTATGAAACAAGAATAAGTTCTTATTTTTAAAATTAATTAAATATCTCAAATATGAGAAAAACAATCATTGGAAAAAATTAAAAGGTTCACAATCAATATGTCATAAATGGCTATTGCTGTGGGGACTCACCTTCTCATAATAACTGGGCCCTGGAAAAGAACTTACTCTTGGAGGGATTCTTGGCCTCATAAAACATGGAAAAGTTCTCCAGGGAATCCTTGAAAGAAATAAACATGAGTACAAATCAACATGCTTGGAATACAGGGGCCAGGGTTTCTCAAGCCAACATCTAAGACGGGAGAGGTCAGGAGTCAGGTGAGCAGCACAGGGGACATTAGGTCAGGGCAGGTAGGAGTCAAGGCCACCGACTCCAGGGGTGGGGCTGGTGCAGAAGAGACCTGAAGCATTGGGAGCCAGAGAGGAACTGAGATATTGGTAATCTATCATACTGCCTGCAAGAAGACAATGGAAGGAAAAGTCATCTAAAGTCCGTGTGTCATTTAGAATGTAGGTAAAGGTATTGTTTAACTTATGTTCTGTTATGTTACCTATGTAAAATAAAAGTTCAGTGGTACCCAAGAGAGATTAAAAGGAGAGCCTATACATTAGAATGACAGAGAAAGTGGAGTAACTAAAACAGAACAGAAACATTCAATCCAAAAATAGTAAGTGAAAAGAAATACACCGGGCAAGTAGAACTCAATGGGGAAAGCCCAGTAGAGCAATAATCTAGATAACCAAATGGACTCAACTCAGAGGTTTAAGGAAAAAGACAGTCACATTGGATTTAATAAATATGTTAGTCCTGAAGGACTCCCCATGATTAAGATCAAGTAATCAACTCACAAACAAAATTAGCAAAATTACTGCTATTAGCATCAGTATGCATAAATAAGAAATAACAGATTTAGACTCACAAAAACGGCAGATGTTTAACTTGTTGGATATATGTCATAGCTATATAAAATGTCTTTAAAAGTAAAATATTCAATATAAAGCAAAGCATTCATCAAGAAATTATTGAAAATAGAAAATTTTAGAGAAAGTGGGTTTATAGAAATGAAAATATACTTGTAGAAATTGAAAATTCTATAGATGGGTTAAATATCAATTTGATGCAAGAAACTGATAAACTGGAAGATAAACCCAAAGATTGCTCATAATACAGCAAAAAGGAATAAGGAGATGAGAAAATAGGAGAGTTTAAGACACATTAGAAAATAAAATAAAAAGGACCAGCATAAGTCCACTTGCAGATCCATAGAGAGAATGCAGAGGGGATAGAGAAAAGGCAATATTTAATTCTCAGGGTAAAAAACATGAATTTGTTCTAGTAAGCAATAAGTCAAAAGAAGTTCTCTAAGATATACTTTAGTAAAATTAGATGATTTACAGACAAACAAAATATCTTGAATACAGTCAGAGAAAGGACAAGATTATGTCTTATTTAGGACAAAAATACATTGTTTAACTTTAGATTTTGTTTTGTTAAGTATACATAATAAAATTTCAGTGGCAATCAGTAAAAGATTAAAAACAGAGTGTATAAATTTGAATGAGAGAAAAAATTGAGTAAAAATAGATCGATATTCAATCCTAAAATTGTAAGAGAAAAGAAAAATAGCACAAATAGAATTTAATTGAAAAAGTCCAAATATATCAAGACTCAAGATAACCAAATGGACTATTTTCAGAATTATTTAAAAATGTGTTAATTCTTCCATAGCCAAAGATAACGATAGCTGTGTAGAAATCAATCTTCCCAAATTTCCTTCCCTAAATATAATTGTAAAAATTATATAACTAGGAAAATTCTACTCCCACCACCAAAAAAACGTATTTGCCATTTGTATCAGTCTGCTCTGGCTACCATAACAAAGTACCACAGGCTGGGTGGCTTAAACAACAGAAATGTACCTTTCACCATTCTGCAAGTGGGCGGTCCCAGGTCAAGGTCTGGTGGGTTTCTGGTGGGGGCTTCTCCCTGGCTTGCAGATGGTGGCTTTGTCTTCAGATGACCTTTCTTAGCATACCTGGAGGGAGAAAGAGAAAAAAATGGGATTTATAGTGTTTCTTCTTATAAAGACACTAAGCCTCTTAGATCGAGGCCCTACCCTATGACCTCATTTAACTTTGTTTCTTTAGTCCAAATATAGCCATTCTGGGTATTACAGCTTCTGCATATGAATTGGGAGGATACATATTCCATTCCGTCCCTAACATTTTGCCCCTGTTCCTACAAAATTCATGTCCTTCTGACATGCAAAATGCATTCATTCCACCCCAATAATCCGACATGTCTTTCACTCATTCAAGCATTAACTCTAAAGTTTAAAACCCAAAGCCTCATCTAAATATCGTCTAAATCGGATGTAAGTGGGATCTGAGGTATGATTCATCCTGAGGCAAAATTCCTCTCCAGCTGTGAACCTGTGAAACTAGACAGTTACATGTTCCCAAAATATAATGGTGAAACATGCATAGAATACACATTCTCACTCCAAAATGAGGAAATGGTTGGGGCCGGGGGAGGACGATGGAGCTCAAGCAAATCCCAAACCCAGCAAGGGAAATTCCATTCCATTCCATCCCACCCTAGAATAATGCTGTTGAGTTCAGTGCTAGGCCCTCCAGGCCCATTGGGGTAGTAATGTCCCCTCAGTGGCCCTGTGTGAGTGACTCCACCCCTGAAGCAATGGGCCACGGCATTGTGACCACCAAAAACAAAGAGGGCCAGCCTTTGAAAGTGAACAGAAACAAGCTCTTCCCCATGGACCTGTGGTGGGAGTGGCAGCCCTACTATGATGGTTTGGATATAAAATATCCCCCAGAGAAGCCCACATGTTAGACATTGCAGCCAGGTTCAGAGGTAGGACATGGCTGGATGAGGTAGATCATTGGGGCATGGAATTGATAATTGTATCTGTCACTGGCCCCCTCTTCTCTCTCCTTCCTCCTCCTCCTCCTCCTCCTCCTCCTCCTCCTCCTCCTCCTCCTCCTTCTCCTCCTCCTTTTCTCTTCTTCCTCCTTCTTCTCTCTTCTTTTCTTCTTCTTTCTTCTTTTCCTCCTCCTCCTCCTCCTCCTCCTCCTCCTCCTCCTTCTTCTTCTTCTTCTCTCTCTCTCTCTCTCTCTCTCTCTCTCTCTCTCTCTCTCTCCTTCTCCTCCGTCATGCCCTAACACCCTTCACTGAGCCACCTCTGCTTTGGAGCCAGCCAACCATGGACCGAAACCTTTGAAACCTCTAAAACTGTGAACCAATAAACCTTTCCTCCTCTATGTTGTACATGTCGGGTATTTGGATAACAGTGGTGAAAAAGTTGACTGAAACACCTACTAATCTCTGAACTGCCTTGAGTCGTTCTCTTTTTCTGAAAGGTGACAGTTGAAGCCAATAGCTCTCTTGTTCAGTACCATAGAATCTAAGCAGTCTGAAAACCTTCTTTCATCCTGCCCCATTTTTTCTCTCCAGTTTAGTCCCAACTAGCAGTGTTTCTGGTGGGATAATCCTATCTCTATCCCTGGATTCTGTGAGGTGGCTGATTATGTTCATGGTTCATGCCCCAAATTATTTTTGGTGTTTTTTTTTAATGATTGTCCATCCATACCTTATTATTCTCCTCAAGGCAAGCTTTCTCACTTTTTGCAACATGGATAAGCTGAGAATTTTCCAAATCTTCGAGTTATGCAGCCTTTTTACTTAACTACTTCAGTTTATTTATCTCCTATCATATTTTATTATACACAGTTAAAAGGATACCACAGATAAAGGGTTAATATCACCAATATAGAATGAATTCTGAACAAAATACCCAAATAGAAACGTAATATATTTATTTTCTCTCTGAATGTTTTTACTATTTTTCCTTATTTACCCTACTTTTCAATAGTTTAATTATAATTGTAAAAAAAAAGTGGTTTTCTTTGTTCTTTATCCTGCTTGGGGTTTGCAGAGATTCATAGGGTACTTTTATCATTTAAATATGAAAAATTTCCAGACAATATTTTTCAGATTCTTTTTCTGAGACTCTATTTACACTAATTTTAGGTATCTTCATATTACCTCACATGTTACTAAAACTGTTTGATTTTCAAGGTTTTTTTTATCTGTTCTTCAGATCAGATAATTTCTATTTAAATTTCATGGAATCCTTTCTTTTGTTGTTTCATCTGCTCTTAATCTCATCTAGGGAATATTTGTTTTTGTTATCGTATTTTTAATTCTAGAATTTCATTTTGGTTCTTCTTGAAGGTTCTATATCTCCCCTGGAAATCATAATCTCCTCACCTTCTATATCCATCTTTTTCTGTATCTCTTTTAAATACTTAGCATAGTTATTTTAAAGTACTTGTCTGTTAGTTCAAACACTATCTGTGGCCTCTTCCCATGGATATGAGCTCTCTCTCTCTCTCTCTCTCTCTCTCTCTCTTTCAATAGTTCTTATTATACACTGGATGTTGTGAAAAACACAATGCAAAAATTCTGGATTATATTAACTTTCCCTGAAAAACTATTATTCTTTTCCCAATCAGGCAGTGAAATTATTAGCAGATCACCTTGATCTTGTGTGATGTTATGGTTTGTTAAAGCAAGTCTGTTTTAGTTTTACCTATATCTTATAGTTTAGTCATGGCCCTTTTGAGGTTTCATTGAAAGTTCGACCATTTCTACCCAGAATGACTTTATCTCCCCATTCTACCTGCCAGCTAGAGACAGCAGTTGAAATCTATGCTCAACCCTTCCAGCCTTCCCACCGCCATTGATTCTTGAACTATTGTGAGTCTTACCCCATGCATGTGCAGTACAGGAGTCAGCCAAGAATTTGGTAGGAGCTCAGATGCAGATTTAGGGGCTCCCCCAACTCCCTCCTTTCTGGGATCTGCTCCCTCAATTTCTGGCTAGTTTGGCAATGCCTAACTCTGACCCATGACTTCTTTTCCCAATAAGATGATCGATTTTCTCATGAGCTCTATCCTTAGGTGAATGGAGAAGTACTTTGGGAAAAAAACAGATGAAGGATCTTACTTGCTGTAGTTACTTTCAAGGATTGTATTTCATCCGTTTGTGTCTGTTTTCTCTTTCCCAGTGCTTTATGGTGAATTTTCATGGGTCTTGAGGGTTTTTTATTTGTTTGTTTCTTTGTTTTTGTCCAGAGTTTATCACTGTTAGCTGCAGGAGTATTAATCTAATTCACGTTATCTGCCAATACTGGAAACCAGAAAGTCCTAGGTCAATGGTAAAGATTAGATAATTGCTAAAAATTAATAAGATACAGAACAAATACAATAGAAAAGATGTTTTTAAGATAAAAACATTCAATTGAGCACTTCAAAGAAAAGGAAATGTAGCCAGACATGGTGGCACACGCCTGTAATCCCAGTACTTGGGAGGCTGAGACAGGAAGAATGCAGGTTTGAGGCCAGCCTCAGCAACTTAGCATGACCCCTAACAACTTAGCAACACCCTGTTTCAAGTAAAATAGGGCTGGGGGTGTGTCTTGGAGATATAATGCCCCTGCATTCAATCTCCAGTACGATGGGAAAAAAAACACAAAGAGAAAATATATGGTAAATAAACATATCAAATGATGGTCAACCTCACCAGTAGAGAAATGCAAATTAAGACCATAAAGAGATATTGGTCCACATCCACTGATTGGCAAAAATTAGGAGTGCTGGACAATATGAAATGATAGGGCTCAATAGGATGTCATACATTTGTGGTAAAAAAAATCAGAAAAGAATATTAGTCATTATCTTGTAAGTTTAGATATTCACATACCCTATGATCTAGCATTTCCACTTAAGTGCAAGAAAAACCCTTACTTAATGTTGCACTAGATACCTGTGATCTACTTAGCATTATCTCAGCCTCTTCCATACTTTCTCCCAGATGGCAGAATGGTATGGGAACTCTATTTCCAGATGTCTTACCAGCAGAATTATGGGTTAGATGATACCAGTGAGAAGCACTTGCATGAAGGTTAGAAAGCAAAACGGAAGAAGAAAGCATTAGTCTCCGGCAGGAGCTGGGAGCTAAGCAGAGAGCATTAGTGGAGAGTAGAAAGGGGAGTCTGACAATTCTCCTAAAAGCAGTCCACTTCACCACTGCCGGGACCTACGGGCTAGTAACAATAGCTACCCTGTGCTTCCTGTGCCTCGAGATTCCTGCAGGCCAGCAAGCCCCCTGACCTTCTCTTCCTAAGCTCTCCAGACAACTGCATACCCTTCTAGAACCCTTGGTCAAATCCCTTTCTACTCAATAGATTCTGAATTGGATATTTTAAATTATTAAAATAAAACAAACCTGAATGATTGCTTTTTAAATAAATAAGTAATGGTATATACATATAATAAAATGTTATATTGTGATCAAATGAATGACCTACAGATAGATCAATAACATGGATAAATCTCGGAATTTTAATACTGAGCAAAAAAGAAAGTCCCAGAAGATTACGTACATAAATACCATTTTAGTAAAATATAAAACGAAGTAAAAGTAAACCATTTACTTTTTTTGATCACCCACAGCGACATACATATATCGCTGTGGGTGATCAAGCTTTTTAAAAAGGATTAAAAATAAGCAGGATATTTAGAACAGTTGGGTTGGAGAAACAGATAAAATGAGGAGGAACATACAGGCATGTAGAAGTTATTGTGTATGCTTCAAGTATTGCCTTTGGTGGCTATTCATGGATATGTATTATAAAAATTAACTAATTAAATAAAAATAAACTTGCTGGAATAATGGTGTTGAACTATCATGTACCTCAGATTATAATTTGCCCAATTCTGGGTGTCCAAATCCTTAAAATAAAATCTCAGCAAATGGTCTTAATAGCTGAAGAATAAGTCAGTCACTCGGAAGGCTGAACTGAAGAATAATTTTAAATGTAGCACAAAATGATGAAAGCCAGAAGGAAATTTTTAAACATTTGGAAAAGACACCCAGAGGTGTAATGTTCCTTTAATGCTATTTCTAGAAGTAAATAATAGAAGGAATGAACCAGAGGCAATGCTAGGAAAAACAATGGCAGCGGATTTCCCAGAACCAGGAGAAAAACACGAGTCTTAAGATTGACAGCACTCATTAAGTGCCAAGAGGGAAAATAAATATAAAACCTTGCTCAAAATACCATGCGCACAAACATAACAATAAAGAGAAAATTATAAAATCTACCAGAGGGATAAGAAAGATTAACTTCGGAAATAAGAATCAGAATGACTTCAGACTCCTTCTCAGTACCACACAACACAGGAAAACAGTGGGAAATGTTTCCAAATCCAGAGAAAATAATTTAAATCTTAATTCAGTGCACAATAAAACTTCAAGAGTAAAAATAATCCATTGAAGACTAAAAGTAAAATAAGAGTTTTGTTTTGTTTGGTTTGGTTTGGTTTGGTTTGGTTTGGTTTGGTTTGGTACTGGGGATGGAACCCAGGTGCATTCTACCTCCGAGCTATATTCCTAGCCTGGTTTTATTTTTATTTTGAAAGAGGGTCCCACTTAGATTGATGAGAGTCTCACTACTTGCTGAGGCTGTCCTCGAACCTGCAATCCTCCTGTCTCAGTGCTGGGATGACAAGCATACACCACCACGTCTGGCTGCAAATAAGAGTATTTTAATATAATAAAGCACTCAGAGATTTTACTACCTACAGACTCTCACAGAAGTGGACTTCTAAATGAAATATTTCAACAATAAGAAAAATGAGCCCCAAAGGAAGAATTTAGATAAATAATTCAATGGCAAGTAACATACAAGCAGTAAAAACCTACTGGTGATATCTGAATAAATATTGAATATGACCTACAAATAGATCAGCAACATGGATAAATCTCAGAATTTTAATAATGAGTAAAAAAAAAAAGAAAAGTCCCAGAAGATTACATACATAAATATCATTTTTTAAGATAAACAAAAATTTCAACAATTAGTTAAAATTAAAATCCTAAAATACAGTATGGGTTAGTTGGGTTGGTTGGGGGGGGGATGGAGGTTTTTGAGTGAAAATCTACAATCAGTGTTCAAGCCTTCTTTTCCAGGGGATGAGAAAATAAATGAATGACACCAGGTTTTTTTTTAAGGAAACTGTAAGTTTAATAATGTGTGCTTAAAATTAAAAAGAACAGTAGAAAATGAATGTATGGTTTATAAACCAGTAGAAGAAAAGATGGAGCAAAGACATTCAACAGAAAGCAAGGAGGATGAAATGAAACAACGAGAAGCAAGGTAAATAGAAAACAAACTAATAAGCCTAAAGATCTGAACAACCGTATGTTTAAACATAGAATTCTATGTTTAAATATGGAATCTCAAAATAGACGAAACAAAGCACACCTTTAGGCTGATATATGCGTTGTAAACAAAAGGAAACAGAGAAGTTGAAAACAAGGAAATGGAAAAACCATAAACCAGTCAAATCCTCATGAAAAAGAAAAGGAATATAATAATATTAAATCCAACAAAACAGAATCCAAGGAACACAGACGGCCATTTCATTTATCAATAAAAGGAAAAGTCTGTTAATGAGATGTAGTTTTGAACTTGCATAACTCCCTCCCCCTACACACACACACACACACACACACACACACACACACACACACAGCCTAAAATACACGTAAATCAAAATCTGATAGAAATACAAGGAGAAACAGAAAAATTCATAATCATAGTATACATGGCTCATATACTCACGAACCAAATAAAACCAAAAAAGCAAGCACATGGAAGATTTGAACAACATAATGACCAAGTTTTATGTAACAGATGTGTGTTTAACTGTGCATCCCAAACCAGGGAATATACAATCTCTTCGGACACAGACCATTTTACAAAGACTGTTCTAGATATAAAGGCGCCTCAACAAATTCTTTACTACAGTACTGGAGCCAAAACACTCCCATTCACTTACAATAATATTAGAAGTCAACGAGAAGACAGCCTCTCCCCTCCCATCTCCATATATATTGGAAATGTTTCCACATATAAATAATTGATGAGTTAAGCAGGAAAGAAAGGGAAACTGCAAAATATTTAATAAAGCAAAAGCAACAATGTTATATTTCAAAGCCAATGGGAAGAGGGCAATGCAGCTCTAAGAGAATTGAAATTGTGTATTGGAATAAGTAAAATCATTTATTAAAAATAAGAGACATTAAATAAATTAGTTTCTCTACAGGATACACTAGAAAAGTAATAAAAAAATAAACTGAAATAAGCCTGCAGAAGAAAATAAGGATAAAATTCCAAAATGATAAGTACACACAAAAAATCAGAATTAATCCAACAAAACATGAATTAAATACTTTTGTAGGTAGATTTAAACAATTAAATATCCACAAATAAGTTCAAAATAAATAGAATATAAATAATAAATATAGCTTTGAATGAAAATATTTTAATTATTTATAATGGAATATTTTAAATTACAATAAACTTGAGAACCCGGATAAAATGGACAACTCTCTAGAAAAATATTAATTACTAAGGAGAAGAAGAAAGGTTGAATAGACTAATTAGTACAGAATAAACTGAAAAAATTTGCCAGAGCTCTGCTCCGCTTGTACAGGTATCACATCAAACAGGGTTTTATCTACTTACTTATACATAACTCGGAACTGTACTAATTTCTAAAATAAGACTGTCTGTACTAAAATGAATTACCAGCAGGAATTTAAGCAGCTCCCACACCTATAGGCAATTAACACCTGGGCGTTCTGGCAAATATGGACGTCTTTGCTAAACTTATTCTGTTTTTTGTTAAAAATTAAAAACTGTAACAATGGATATAATAAAAGGATCATCTTTACATCCACTAGCATTCTCCATTAATCAGATTGAATGCGTGATTTCCTTTGCTTGGGAATGTGCATCATTTCCTAGAGAGAGTGCTTTTCAAGTTACTGTCCAAGTTGCACTTGATTGGGAATCTGTAAGAGAATACATTCACAGAAAGAAATAGGACAGTTCTTCCTTTTTGTCAGAATTCCAGGTATCTAAATGAAAGGAAGATGGGGGGAGCACTCAAGAGTGAGCCCTCTTTCTGACTCTCTCTTAAAGTACTACTTATCCTTAAACTATAATTAATAAAAACCCATTAACCTGATACTGAGGTAAATCTAACAACGCTTTCCCCCGAAGATGTCCACCCTACTCCCTGGAGTCTGTGAGTATGTTACTCTACAGGACAAAAGGGACTTTGCAAATGTGATTAAGATTATGAATCTCAATACAGAGATTATTCTGAGTTATCTGGGTGGGCCAGAGAGCCTTTAAAGGCAGAGAAGCTTTGGTGGCTAGAATCAGAGGCAAAGCAGAAAGGATGGCCAGAGCTTCTGAGCATGAGAAGGAGCTGACACCCCATTCATTGCTGGCTGGGAGATGGCGGGGACACCTGCAACTGTAGCGGAGTGATCTCTGGAACTGAGGGCTGCTCCTGGCTGGAGACCAGCAAGGAAACTGGGACCACAGTCCTGCAGCCGCAGGATCTGAATTTTCCAACCCGAATGAACTTCGGCAGGGAGTCTTCCCTTGTTGCTTTTCTCCAGGAAAGAAAGCAGCCCTGCCAGTACCTTAAACTTAGTCTTGTGAAACTGAGCAAAGAAACTAGTCAAGCCACGCTGCATCTTGACTTTGGACCCACAAGAACCATGGGACAAAAAGCAGCTGTTGTTTTAAGAGACTAAATTTGGAATTTTTTTTTTAATTTGGAATTTTTATAGCAGTGGTAGAAACCCAATAGAGTCCCCACCAAAATATCAAGTGTGACATCATGATGACCTTACCCCACAGGCACAAGAGGGAAACTTCAAAGCTTCCTGAGACTCCCCCCATGATGTAGAGTAGGTGTTCCTCAATATTGAGCTCACCCACATGATGAGATTTTCTATGTCCGTTTTGTCTTCGGCTCCATGTGTCAACTCATTATGAAGACAGGAAGCCAGGCGTAGTGGCACATGCCTGTAATCCCAGTACTGGGGAGGCTGAGACAGGAAGATTGAAGGTTCAAGGCCAGCCTCAGCAACTTAGTGAGACCCTCAGCAACTTAGTGAGATTCTATTTCAAAATAAAAAATAAAAAGAGCTGGGGGTGTAGCTCAGAGGTAGAATGCCTTTGGTTTCAATTCCCAGTGCCCCCCCCAAAAAAGAAAGAAAGAAAAGAAAAGATACATAAACGATATCATTGCCTCATTCTACTGGTGTTTCCATTTGGTAGTAGATCTGTATTTACTACTATGTGCCAGATGGCACTGGAGACTGACCACTTACAGCATTATCTAAAATACAGAGCCAATCCAGGTGTGGGGGCACATGCTTGTAATTCCAGTACTTGAGAGGCTGAGACAGGAGGATTGCAGGTTCGAGGACAGCCTCAACAAGTAGTGAGACTCTCATCAACCTAGGAAGACCCTATTTCAATCTAAAAATAAAACAGGGCTGGGGGTATAGCTCAGAGGAAGACTGTCCCTGGGTTCAATCCCCAGTACCAATCAATCAATCAATCAATCAATAATAAAACACAGGGCCAAATGAAAATTGAGGAATCCCAGTTGGAGACAAGTTCCACAACCATATTAAGATCCATGATTTTAGATCTGAACTGCCCATAAACCTGTTTTAGGACTTTTTTTCCCATTATGAGTATATCCCCTAAATTATACCACCACAACACAGTGCTGAAATCTTCATTATTTGTGACCCCTTTACTAGCCAATAAAAGCAATTTATAATATTAAAGCTTTCAGCCAACTGTCATTAAAAATGCATAGTTATATAATTTCCTGAATGCCAGTGGTATAAAATCTCCCTAACCCACAGCTACAAGTTGATAGAAAGCATATATTTTACCATTCACATTTCATATTGGTTTGTATCTGATACCAGGGGTAGGTTTTAGAGGATAGAAAAACTTACAAAGAAAGTCAAGCTATTTTTACCTATCGTCAACATAAATCATTTACTATAGATTTGACTTTTCGAGAGATAATATATTATTATAGATTCCTATCATCCCACATGCTGATGACATCATATACAAACCATACAGGAATATATTTTAGCAAATGATTAGTGTCTTCTCCTGGAATTTAAGGTCAGGCTACAAAGATGATAAAGACAAAAATTCCCTCAGGTGGCTTGTTACAGGATGCCCAAAATCCCTACATTGCCCAAAGATCAAGAATAAAAGTCAGTCCTTCTGAATTGACGTGTAAGTCTTGACAGTCCCAGTTGACAAGGAGCTGGTAGGTTTTTTTGTTTTTGTTTTTGTCTTGTTTGGTGTGTGTGTGTGTGTGTGTGTGTGTGTGTGTGTTACTGAGGATTGAACCCAGAGGCATTCCACCTCTGAGCTATATCCCCAGCCCTATTTTATTTATTTTGAAACAAGGTCTCACTAAGTTGCTGAGGGTCTTGCTAAATTACTGAGGCTAGCCTCGAACCTGCCATCCTCCTGTCTCAGCCTTCCAAGTACTGGGACTACAGGCAGAGAGCTGGGGGTTTATGAAATTCCTACTCTAAGAATTTTTTTTCATAAGCTCATTGCAGTTAGGTAGAGAAATGGATCTTGCCTCAGTTCTTGAGGGTTCCAGACTGTTGTGTGGATCCAGAACACAGAAAGTCTAGTCTAAGATGCATGTTAACCATATGCTGAACCAGAGTTATCCTCTCAAGAAAATCAACCACAGAACCAGTCTTCCTGATGTCAAGAATTACAAGAAACCTTTTCTGTCCCATCATCTAGCATCAATTTTTTTTTCAGCACCACCTGTTGAAGACCAAGAACTTACTGGGAAGGCATCACATATACTTAGATCATTTTAAATTGAAAAATACAATAGTCACTTGGAATTCTGGACTTACACAAGTACAGCACAGACAACCTATAACAAAGCACTAATTAACTGACTACGGTTTGATGTTACTTTCATGGAAAAAGGTTATTATATAGATGGGGAGAAATGCTGTTGGGTCAACATTTGTGTTTTTAATTTCTTTTGAGTTCCTTCAGTGTGTCTTATCGCGAAAAAGTGGCAACTTGTTAAAGAGCCCTCTTTCCTTCTCTGTGGAGCACCGCTCCTCAGCAGATTTTGAGAGGTGCTTCATACAAGTGTTAGAACCTGATAAACTCTACTCATTTTTTTAAACAAAAGCTCTGAATAATTCCTGTGTGCCACGTGATGCAAGAACAAAACTACAGAAGACGGAGTTCCTACTTAAAATAGTAGGATCTCACAGCTCATAGACTCTGTACATGTATTTACAATGACAACAAGATCCACACCAAACATCTTGTCTCTATTCTGTGACTATGTTTACATGAATAACTTCTTATGGGCCAAACCACTTTTTTATATTTCATATTTTTAAATTACATCACCCATCATACTTTCCATACACTTCCAAATCATGCCATAATTCCAGGTTTTCTAATTATTTTTTCACTGCACACATTTTAAGTAGGTTTCTAACAAGAGGGAAACATGCACTTTAATCAGAACACTAACTCTCAATCATAAATAGGATGGATAGCTTCCATGGAAGTATTCTATAGAATTTCCCTGTCCAATACTGTAGCTACCAATAATACGTAAGCTGTTTAAATTTAATTTTTGTGTGTATGTGCAGTACTGGCACATTCTACCTCTGAGCTACACCCCAGCCCCTTTTAATTTTTTGTTTGGAAACAGGGTCTCACTAGGTTGCTAAGAGTCTTGCTAAGTTGCTGGAGCTGTCCTCGAACCTGTGATCCCCTTGTCTCAGCCTCCCAAATACTGGGATTATAGGTTTGTGCCATCACACCCAGCTAAATTTAAACTTTTTACAACTAAATTAAAAATTTAAATCCTCACTTGCACTCACTACATTTCAAATGCTGGTGGCTACCATATTGGTCAGCACAGAACGCTTCCTCCATTACAGAGAGTCCTATTGAATAGCACGTTTATGGTTGTCACTTATAATTATCTTTATCCTCTAGGGATGATATTTTCTTGACTCAATGTCTTAGCCTTTTTATACAACTGTAGACTGAAAAGGTTGTCTGGGAACATATAGATCTAATCAACACTTATTATTACCCGAGGCCATCGATGCTTAGAAAGTAAGAGGTGACAGAAAGATCACTGCTCGGGTTTTTCTCTAGATTCTGAAGTCTGTCTTGCGTGGAAATCTTTAGCCTTCTGTTCCCGGACAGAAGTATGGTGGCTGATTGAAATCTAGGGCTCGGATGATCAGATTTTATCTACTATGACAGTGCTGATTGATTTGTAAAAGACGCTTGATTCACGCTCTTGAACTCAGGGAGAAAAAGTGGTTTGATGTATTAATGATGACTTACAGGTCGAGAGTTGACTCTGTGCTTGCCAGGCAATTTCTATCACTACAAGTACCAGCCAGCAACCAATAGCAGCAGCGAATGAGCCCACGGAGCAGCAAGGTGCACAAGCCCCTTTGAAGCAGGCAATGTATATATCACATCCCCTGGACGACTTGAAAATCATTGTTCAGTTTGAGCTCTGTGACTTTAGAGAGTTAGAGGAAGAATTCTGGTGATAAAAAGAAAAAATTAACTCTCTTTCTCATCCCCTGAACCCCCAAATACCACAGTCCACCTTCTCTCCATCTTTTATAAGAGATAGGAGTCCTGTCTGAATTCAGGAAAACCTCTTTGAAATAGATCTAGAGAAAAAAAATTATAAAATAACTTCCTAAGACCATCTTTTAGAGATAAAATTTCACCTTTATTTCAGTCATTTAAAAATATGTTCTCCTGAAAATCAGAAGACACATGATAGGACTTCTTCAGGCCCCGTGATCCTGCAGTAGTCTCTAGAGAGTTTTGAGAAGTACGATTTCCCGTTCTTAGAACCTTGCCTGTCCGTTACGCATGTTCCTAGTGTATTCTGTCCCTAGAAAATGAATGTATTATTTTACTCACAGAAAATAAAGTCAGAGATATGCTGTCCCTCTGATTGTCTATTCAGAAGGTTGAATTGTATGAAGAGATTTCCAAGCATGTCCATCTAAACCTCCTTGTTGAAAGCTCTGGTCTAGCTGCGGGGAAGTTACACGGAAGGCGAGCCCAGTTCCAGAGCTGCTGAGAGCCATAGAATCGTAACCATTTCACTAGCAGTTACACTTCCATAGAAAGGAAGAAAATATAAATCTATGTGTTCCTTTTTGTTGGCAATGCTCATAGAATATATTGGTTAAAACAGAAGTATCACCGGGCGTGGTGGCGCACGCTTGTAATCCCAGTACTTTGGGAGGCGGAGACCGGAGGATCTGGGTTCGCGGGCAGCCTCAGCTTTCTCTCTCTCATTCTCTCTCTCTCTCTCTCTCTCTCTCTCTCTCTCTCTTTACTTAGTGAGGCCCTCTGCAACTTCGTGAGACCCAGTTTCAAAATAAAGTATAAAAAATAGGGCCGGGGGTGTAGCGCGGAGGTAGAATGCCCCTGGGTTCAATCCCCAGTACCGCAAAAAAAAAAAAGAAGTATCTTTGATAATCTATGATTTGTCAATAATCTGCGAGAAGTTGTTTTCTATTTTCTAGGATAACCAAGAGTTTGAAAGCATGAAATCAGAACCTGTTTCTAAAGTAGATATGTTCAAGAAAAAATTCTCTGGAAGCCTCAGTAAGAGATGTGCTCTCTCTGTTATGATCAGTAGCAAATATGTACACATTCATATAGAAGGAACATTAAGAATTTAAGTAGAAAAAGAGACTTAAGGAAAGGATTCAATTTGGTTCTTATTGAAATGCTTACATTATTGAGGTCTTTTAGCTCTGATTTTGTGATTTGGCACCACAGCCCACACTGGCATCGCCCTGGAAATCTTGTTTCAATTAATTTAAGACAATTTTCCTGTTCAATGTCAAGAATATCTTTGATGGCCTAAATCAAAGTAGTAGGTATTAATGGGAAGCAATGTGGTTGCAAGATAAGGGAACTCCCTGTGCTCTTTAAACATATACACCTAGTTAGGAAACAAGAACAAGACTGATAATGCAGTAATGCACAGCCCTCCTAACAGCCAGACATTTCAGCATGCACAAAAATGAATATTTGGTGATTTAAAGGTGTATCTGTAGAATTTCAAAGCATTAAAAGAATAGTAGAAGAACATATAGGATTTTTTTCTTTCATAACCCTGGAGTGGAAAAAATAGCTAAAGTATGTACCAAAGGATATTAGTTTTTACCTTTTCTTTCTTCCTTTCTTTCTTCTGGTGCTAGGGATTGAACCAAGGGCCTTGTGCATGCTAAGCATGCACTCTACCACTGAGCTACATCCCCAGCCCAGGGTATTAATTTTTAAAAAGTTGTATATACAGTCTATGCAATTTTATACAGCTTCTAAAAAGAATACAGTAATTGTAGTCTTATGTGAACAAGCATGATATATAAATGGTCCCATATATAAACAGTATATATATGTGTGTATATATATGTATGTTCCATATACATATGTGTATAAAGTTTGTATATAAAATGGAAAATGCTTTTGTAAAGAGTTTTGTTTTTGTTTTTGTTTTTTGTTTGTTTTGGTACTGGGGATTGGACCCAGGGACATTCTACCTCCAAGCTACATCTCCAGCCCTTTCTATTTTTTAGACCTTTTTCATTAATTTTTTTCAAACAGAGTCTCACTAAGGCCAGTTGAGGCTGGCTTTGATCCTGCAATCCTCCTGTCTCAGCCTCACAAGTACTGGGATTAGAGGTGTGTGCCACCATGCCCAACTTCTAAAGAGTATTTCGAAGATGGCATTTGAACATTTTAATTACTGACCTTATTCCAGAAAATATACATTAAAGAAAAGAAGCAAGTAAAAGAATTAACCTGGAGATGCAAGTAGAAAGTCCAGCTTTTGATAACATTTATTGAGGGATTATGATGCGCACATATTATGCCTCCTTTACACATATTAATTTAATCTTTTTAAATGTGTGAGTAAGCTACGATTAACATTTTATATATGAAAAAACTAAGATTCAATGTAATTGGTTAATTTGTTCACATTTACACAGCTAATAAATGCCAAAGTAGATACCAGATCTTTCTGACACCAAATGCTCTCTTTTGTGATAAAGAGGTAAGAATTCTTTTATATTAACATATCAAAGTACCAGCTTATGGTACTTCATTTTTTTTTTTTTGACGGTACTGAGGATTGAACCCAGGGGCATTCTACCTCTGGGCTACACCTCCAGCCCTGTTTTTTTTTTATCTTTATTTTGAAACAGGGTCTCACTAAATTGCTAAGGGCCTCACTAAGTAGCTGAGGCTGGCCGCGAACCCAGATCCTCCGGTCAGTCTCCCAAGTACTGGGATTACAAGCTTGCGCCACCACGCCCAGCTTATGGTACCTCATATATATAAATGTCTATTTCCAAAATGCTTGAAAAAAAATCACTTAATTCAAATAAATCAATGAATTTTAAATGCTTACTTTGTATTAGGTACTATGTTAGGTTATAAAAACAAAGAGATGAATAATAAAAGATTTCCCAGGTCCTTGAGATGCTCAGTCTAGCAGAGGAGATAAGCAAATAAGCAAAAATTTATAGTACGCCATGCTAAATAGCATGTAGTCAAAGCACTTTGACAGAAGAAAGGTAACCCATTATTTGGAGGAATACATGTCATTTAAGTCTGTTTGCATATGCCAAAGTTTTGTGATCCATTCATCTGTTGATGGATACCTGGGCTGGTTCCATAATTTGGCTATTCTAAATTGTGCCACTATGAACATGGATATCCAAGTATTATTATAATATTTTCATTTCATTTCCTTTGGGAAGATGCCCAGGAGCGCTATTGCTGAATCCTATGGTAGTTCCATCCCCAGTCTTCTGAGAAACCTCCACACGGATCTCCATAGCGGCTGTACTAGTTTGCAGTCCCACCAACAGTGTAATAGGGTTCCTATTTCCCCACAACCTCACCAGCATTTATTATTATTTGTGTTTTTGATGATTTAGTAGTAGAAATAATGCTATGAATGTATACAAAACTACCAATTCCAATATCAAAGACATGCATAGGGAGGGGAGGAAGGGGAGGGAGAGGAAAGAATTCAGTGGGGAGGGCACCAAGAACTACATGCATGCATCTGTCTGACACTCTATACCCCAATATGATGTAAAATTTGCAATACACCAAATTAAATAAATAAAGTCTGTTTGCAAGATTTTTTTTTACTTCTATATATCATTTGGAGTAGAATTGTAATATGAATCTTATCAAATTCTCAAATAGTGGACTTTTCATTTTTAAAGTGTTATGACATAGCCAGGTGTGATGGCGCACGCCTGTCATCCCAATACTTGGGAGGTGGAGACAGGAGGAATGCAGGTTCAAGACCAGCCTCGGCAACTTAGTGAGACCCCGTTTCAAAATAAAAAATAAAATAGGGCTGGAGGTGTATCTCAGAGTTAGAATGCCTCTCGGTACAATCCCAGTACTACAAAAAAAAAAAGAGAGAGTGTGTCATAAATACCAATATCTGTGTGTTATTTTACAAACAATCTAACACCCAGCCTAGATATTCTTTTTTTTTTTTTTTTGGTAGTACTGGGGATTGAACCCAGGGATATTCTACCTCCAGGCTACACCCCCAGCCCTATTTTTTTTATTCTTTATTCTGAAACAGGGTCTCACTAAGTTGCGGAGGACCTCACTAAGTAGCAGAGGCTGGCCGCGAACCCAGATCCTAATGTCTCAGCCTCCCAAGTACTGGAATTACAAGTGTGTGCCACCATGCCCGGCTAACAGCCTAGCTATTCTAAAAGGAAAAATGTCCACGTCATGTAATATAGGCACTTTTCTGAAAAAGAAAATTAGGGGAGAATTGGATGGAAATCTTCATTTAGTAATGTGTTCATGAAATTCTTGAATGGTTATATAATAAGTTACTACCCTGGCAGTTCGGTGTGATAGTTAATCTAAGTTGTCAACTTGACCTGATCATGACACACCCAAGATTATGTGATTTTGGGTGTGTAACAGCAGATTAAAGAGAAAGCCCTGCCCTGAATGTAGGCAGCAGGATTCTGATAGGTGCAGACTTAGATAAAGAGGGAGAAGCCACGTAGAGTGTGCGCAACTCTTTCCGAGGAAAAACGCATCTGCTCTCGCCTGAGATCGTCAGCCGCCGGTTTCGCTTTTCTCCGAAGAGCTTCTTGATCTTCTCAGCCTCCCGCTCTTGGAACTGAAACTCCACCATCATTTCTCCGAAGAGCTTCCTGATCTTCACATCTTGGACTGGGACTGAATTAGTGGTTGCTCCGATCCTAAGACTCTAGCTCTTAGACCGTTCGACCAGCTACTGGTTCCTCTGACTCTCCACGTGCAATCAGAACCTGGGACTACATTGCTTCAAACTGTAAGCCCATCTGATAAATCCTTTTTTTTCAAATATACTCATTTGTGTATTCTGTTAATCTAGAGAACCCTGTCCAATACATTCGGCTTTACAAGAAAGAACAAGAAAGAAACATGAAGGCTTAGCCTGTATCTCTAGTCCCTTCTCCACCTAAGATTAACATGAACATCGATCAGACTGTACAATATGAATTGATCAACAGGATCACCAAAAAGATTCTTTATTTTGCAGGTTTTGTCCAGTAAATCTAGAAAGTTGAGAATTGCACCCACCTTATTAGAATATAAGATAATACTTTGAATGCATAAGTTTAATAACAGCATATTAAATGATATTCATGATGTGAAGACTTTAAAGCAATGATATATCATGGACAATATGCATATTTTTCAAAATTCAAAACAAAATCTTACTGCCGATGAAGTAAGAACACTCAAAAGTGTATGTTTCCTTTTAGGAAATTTTAAATTGAATTTTATTATGTTCTTATTCCAAGTAAAGTGATGGTAGCTCTCAAAAACTGGTTTCACCTTAAGGAAATTCTCATGATTTTTTTTTATCTCCTTAAGGGATTCTTTTTGCAGTATTTTATAAACATAGGTACTACCACGCTGCCAAGAGACAAGAAGCAGAGTAGTATATAATTCTTCATTTGTATTACTCCATGGGATTTTGTTGATGAGCAGACTACAAGACTAACTCTTCCCTGCATCCCTGTTCCTATCTGTTCTGTTCCTGATTCAATGTTCCCATAAACTGTAGTTGAACAATCTCACAGGAGAGTGGGGCAAATGGCTGTGAAATGAATGTGTAGCTTAAGAAAGTCCCTCAGAGATCAGATAAACCTCTTAATTGATGCATCTTTGTAGATTTCTTTTAACTCCACAAAATAGAGAACTTCACAACCATTATTTTACTGTAATTTGTGTCTTGGCTTTGCGTTAGAAGCTATCAGGGAATCGCTAGAGCTACAAGAATTAGATATCGACTTTCCATGCACTAATTTCATCTGTAAAATGGGGAAGCTAAACTAGATCCTCTTTAAGGACCAGCTCTTAAATCTGTGATGCTCACAAATTAGAAAAAAAAAAAAAAAACATTTGTCTGCACTTAGATGTCGAGGGCTTCTCTTCTTTATGCAGCAAGTATATAACTCTAAGCATTATAATTCTCCCTGTTTTCCTAAAGGAATTAGATAAATGCATTATTAACATAGTAGAAGACTAAGATTATTGTTGTGACTTTCTGAGCCCCTAATAAAATATCAGAAGAATGAATAAAATAAAATAGTAGTTAAAGACACCATAAAGAAGCTAGAGTATGTTTTTGAATTGCTGAGTGCATAGCCACCTAAGAGATTTATTGTTCGAGAAAAGCCAATGCTGTCTCTCTTCCCACCCTGCCCTCTATAAACACACAGGTATAGATGCATAAATACACTAATATATATCAAATACATACCTTGCAGAAAAGATGGGTAGCAATGAAAGAAGCTGTCAAGACCAGTCACCCCCAGATGGTAGAACTACAATTATTATTTTGTTCTCTCTATTTTTCTGCACTCGCTAAATTTCTAACTATTTATAATCAGAAAAAAAGATATTTCGATACCACTAATTTGTTTCTACTAATAGTCCCCTGGATGTGGTCTGCTTGAAATTTTTAGCAAGAAATAATTTTAAATAATTTTAGCCTACAAGAGCATCTGGGCCCCAAGTGCCTATGAGCAAGAAAGATGAGAAGTTTGATTTAAATATAGAAAAGCTAAATTCACATGCCCCAGATGGGGCACCTAGAACAACAAGGGGAAAAAATATATATTCTGGTCACAAGTGATGGTTGTCACGAACAGTTCATATTCCATAGTTTATAGCAAGGGATCGTTTTGTTGATTTTGCAAGACCTATTCACTGCATAATGTGATGAACAAAAAGGTAAAAATCACAAATTATCCATTGATTATGCATGGGATATTTAGAAGAAATTGAAGCAAAATGTGCTCGTTTATTTTAATAAATTCGGGCAATGTTGTAGAAATTTGAAGAAATTTACTAAGATAAAGACATGCTTTAGATGCTCAGGATGCTCAGAATTCCTGTTTCTTGGTTCCCTATTGACTTTAAAAAATATTATACTGGGGCCAGGTGCAGTGGCACACACTTGTAATCCCAGTACTTGGGAGGCTGAGACGGTAGGATCATAGGTTTGAGGCCAGCCTCAGCAATTTAATGAGACTCTCAGCAACATAGAAAGACCCTGTTTCAAAATAGAAAATAAAGAGGGCTGGGGGTATAGCTTAGGGGTAGAATGTCTCTGAGTTCCATCCTGTATATCCCCCAAATTATGCTTGGGTTGGGGATATAGGTCTTTGGGGGACTCTTTGACTGCAGACTATAGCAGGATATTTCCTGATGAGTGCTATGCAATCTGATCCTCTCATAGTGCTGAGAAGTGACAAAAAGCCACTCAATGCTCCCAGTTACCCTCATAATCACAAGGGTCAACAAGCAATGCCCTTAAAGTCTGTCCTGTTGCTAAGCTAGGATGCCCAGGAAGATGGGTGTATTAAATGCATTTTGACATAATATTTTCAATTTATGATGGGTTAATCAGGATGTAATCCCATTGTATAAGTCAAGGTACATCTGTATTGCTTAAATTTGTCCAGAGAATTCACCTAACAGGGAAAAAAAAGTAAAATTGCCTACATCTGAAGAGTAGGAACCTTGTCTTTGGTTTCCACAGTTGTCTTCATGAGCAAAGTTATAAATGGATCTGGATCATAGAGCTTCTGTCTTAACCACTCTGCCTAAACCAAGAAGTTAATTTAACTCAGAGGAAGTAAGGACCACCAAGAAGGAACAGTGATAAGTATAATAATCTCAAAGCTAGAAATTTCCGGGCTGTTTGGCCAAAGGCAAAACACCAGCAGCCTCTGTAAAAACACATTGTTTTTCATATACAAAATGTTCTAGGTGTAGGGCAGCTCACCACCAAGGACCCAGGATGGTGGCCCTTCCACTCTGCCATGTTTCTCTGCTAAGTAAAATGCTACAGCAGCCCCAGGTGTGGCGGGCTGACATGACCACATCCAGAGAGGAAGGGAATTACTTCCTTACACATGTCTGCTTTATAAGGTAAAATGTTCCCTCAACTCCTCTAGCAGACATCTCCTCCAGTCCCTTTTACCACATGGTATAGGTGCAAGGGAGGTGCATATGCAAATACAAAGTGTTTTCCATGTCTATGGTGAGAGTATGCTCTCCCAACAAGCAAGAAAAGAAAGAGAAATGACCATTCTAGAAGCAACCAACAGCTTTGCCACAGGAGACCAGGTGAGAAGGGATGCCCAAGGAAGACTCACCAGGGAGGGAGGAAAGAACACCAAAGAAGGGAATATCTGAGTGCAAAAGACAAACCCTTGTTCCTTCACAATTAACTAAGAATCATTAGAAGAGAGTGCAGCAGGAAGTTGTCTTTCAGCACTTTTCGGGAAGTAGGCTTGGAATAAGTTTTCATTTTCCTGGGAGACTGAATGGGTTGAAATGGAAGGCCAACTAGGGCCGGTGGTATCTATGGTAACTCAGGATGGGGATATCTGTGTGCACATATTATTATTTGGTATTGAAATCAGAGAAGACACAGTTGCCTTATCCCACCATCCTGGTAGCAATCCTGGGGGGCATCCTGGGTCCAGCCCGGGACACCGCAGTGGTTCAATCAGTGGTATCCTCGTGTGGGCATGGCTTTCAAGTGAGACTCCAGGTTGTCGTTGGAAACTGTTACTTTCCTACGTTCCTCTTTACTTTACCAACCCACTGATACTATCCTTCACTGTGAGGATGAAAATGACTGATTTAGGGGAACAGAGATTACTTTTCATGGTGGAAGGAAAAGACCCCGCCCCAATATGCCAACAAAGAGCACCGATTCCTCATCCTTCTTTGTGTTGAGTGTGTGTTCCTTAGGCGTATCTCATCTCTATTTAATCGGCTTCCCTCATACTCGCTCCATGAAGCCAGAGATGTATATATTAAACATAGGAGTTTTTGACAGTTTCCTCTTCCCTGGGGCAAGATTGCTCAACTAATAATAACTAAGATATCTTTTGACAAGTTCAGCTAAGAGCTGGTAAAACTTAGTCAATCTACATCAGCCTTGTTGGCACTTTCTTTCCATTTCAGACCTGCATTTCCTTGAGTAATGGAAACGGAAGGATGACCGTCGAATCTGTAAAATGCAGGAGAGGCAGCGGAAGACGAAATCGGGCAGGGGAGGTTAGTGGGGAAATGAAGACCAAACCAAACTCATATTGATCAGGGGAAGGAAAATACTTTTTTCCAACTACAATTGCAGCCGAAACCCATAAATTAGATGATTGAAGTAATAAGACACGTGAAATGGCTTTTAAGTCCACTCCTCGCTCTGTGTAATAAATTTCAAATGACATTGAGGCTTTTAGTGGAGGGAACGATTTATTGCCATCTGCAAGAAGGAAGCTTTCAGGGATTATCTCTAAAGTGGCAAAACACTATTCCAAATTTCACAAAATTAGCAAAGCTTAGTGAAGCTCGGTGACTGAACTGACAAGAAAGCTCAAAAAATTACTTTAATGGAAGAAAAATACTGCAAATGTGCACTCCTTCATGCCAATACTTAGAGGTGTATGACTTGCTCAAAAATAATCTAAATTCAACACTAAATGCAAACGACCTTTGATTTGCTAGAAAGAAAAAAACTGAGAATAATTTTTATTACTTTTAACACGTGTGTATATCCCCAAATGCTATAGAGAAAAGTATAAACATGTTCCAATTCACCTTCAGCATGGACTACATCTTAAATTGATTCAACTTTTCTTGCCTCTGGCAACACCCTGCATGAATTCCTTCATTTAGAAAGAAATAGTTCAACCATGAACCACCTGGGGCTGGGGGGGCGGGTATGGGAGAAGCAGCAAACATGGAGGTAACTTCACGTTTTAGTTTTTTCTTAAACTTGTGATTAGACAACTCAGGTGAAATCTGAGGGCCAAGCTGGGCGTGGTGGCACACACCTGTAATCCCAGTACTTGGGAGTCTGAGATAGGCAGATCGCAGGTTCGAAGCCAACCTCAGCAACTTAGGCTCTCAGCAACTTTGTGAGACTCTGTTCCCAAATAAAAAAATAGAATAGGGCTGGGGGTATATCTTGGAGGTAGAATGCCCCTGGGTTCCATCTCCAGAACCACACACACACACACACACACACACACACACAATCTGAGGTTCAAGTCCTTTTATTCTACTAAATTTGCAAAGAATTGGAAAGCTGGCAATTGAAGAAGTATGCTTTCTCTGCAGATAATAGACTTTCACTGTCAGAATCTTCAGGTTCCAGATGTCTAGTGTACCCAGGATATTGGTGGGGGTGGGGGTTCCTGGTCTAGGCCTGGCTATTGACAAGCCGCAGCAGTAGGCTGACATGCATGTGGTCGCTGGGGCTCCAACTCTTGACCTCTTTCCTAGGACACATTCAATTCCCACTGAGATATAATTGGCATCCATTAATTAACCATATATTGCGCCTCCTTGTTTTCCTTCTGTGTCACCCATTTTACACCACAGAGACTCAGATTTAATTATCTCATCTGTCAAGTCTATAGTCGAAGAAAAGAAATGTTTTGGATATTAAAACCGTCTCTTTTTTCCCCCTCTAAATTTAATGAAACTGTATTCCAATTTTTAATGATTTCTCAATTACTGTAAGATAGAAAAAATAGCAAAAAAGTGCCTCTTTCAATTCACATAATTAAAATGAATACCTTCCTTAGACAATTTTCAAGTTGCCAATCTTGGAACTGTACATAGCTTAATAGCTAAGTGGTAGGACTAATAACTAATATGGTAGAGAACTTTACACTTTAATATTATATCTTTCTCCAAATCCTCTTCATATAAATAAATTCTTTCTATAAATGATAGTGCTAAAAGCTTCAAAACACATTATCCTTGAGGTAGTCCATATCTCTGAATATTCCAAGGCATACTCTCCCACTAATCATTTACCCAATGTTGTGTCTTGCAGATTTATGAAATGAATATCAAATAAATCAGTATTCCCAACATTTCTATTTGCACTAAATCTGAAGATGAAGAGAAGTGTTCCTTATCAGAAGAAATGAAATATTCCTCAAGCAAGTAGACCTATAATTTTACACATGAGAGAAAAATATTTTAGTCAGAGGTGGGCTCCCCCAACCCAGTGATCTGAATTCAGAAATTAATTAATGACTCCATATTTTTCTCAGTCTCTGAATGAGCAGAAAGGCCTGTATCCAGGAATACTGGAGCCTCAGCATAGACACTATTCAAAAATAATAGAATTCACTGGAAAGTGGTTCTTCTTGGACCCCATCTGTTCTAATTATCTATTTCTGTGTAACAAACCACTCAGAAGAGTGGTATAAAATAGCAACCACTTTCTCGTGCTCGCAGGTCCTGTGGGTCAAGGTTTTGGACAGAACACAGTGGCGATGGCTGGTTTCTGACCCTGGGCGCCTGGGGCTTCAGCTTAGAAGTTCGAGAGGGCTGAGGGTGACTCAGGCAGCCAGGGGCTGGGGTCACCTGGAGATCCCCTTTGTGCCCGGTGATTGAGTCCAGCTCGGACTATCAGCCGGTACGCCTGAACTAGTCTCACTATGTGGTTGGGTGCTCATAGCATGGTGGCTGACTTCCAGAAAAAGCCCTTTGAGATGAAACATTTGGAAACTGAGTATTCCAGGTAAGACCAAGGCTGACACCTCACCCTTGTCCTGACCCAGCAGCAGAAAGGATGCAGCATCCTTTCCTCCATACTCCTGTGGTCACGACTGAGCCCTGAGAGCCAGCCTAGCTTCAAAGGGTGTGCGATGAGACTTTCCTCTTGAAGAAGGAGGCGCAAGGTCACAATGTCAAAGGTCACCAGATGGGAAGATATTGGAGCCATCTTTGAATATACAATTTGCCACACCATCAAAAGAGGAGGATGGGATATGAAATGAGGTTAGCATCATTTTTTCTTTTTTTCCGGTACTGGAGATTCAACCCAGGGCATTCTTCCTCTGAGCTACACCCCCAACCCTGTTTTAGTTTTTTACTTTGAAAGAGGATCTCACTATTTTGTTGAGGGCCTTGCTAAGTTGTTGAGGCTGGCCTTGAACCTGTGATCCTCCTGTCTCAGCCTCTCGAGTACTAAGATTACAGGTATGTGCCACCAGTCCTGGATGAGTTTAGCATCTTTTATATGCCACTCTATCCTAGGTCATTTGCACATATCACTGAGGTACCAGTGACTCCATGCTTCAGTCCTAACACTGGCCACTAGAAATATCACCTCCACTAGTTGGCTAATTAATCTAAAACAAGAACTCCATTTTTATTTGTTCCCAGTGCTTTGAATGATACCTGACTTATGATAGATATTTAAGTATTTGTGAAATAATAATTATCTCTATAACACTACCTGCTATGTTATAGCAATTGCTCATTAAACACTTTTTTCTCTGCTCAACCCTGCTTCTTGCTGACTTGAACTTTGTCTTTTTTATCTCCCAAACTTAACACTATGTCTGGCACACAGTCAGTTCTCAATAAAAATTCTCAAACTGAACTTGTCTTTTGTTAAGAAGATAGCCCCACTGTATGGAAAGCAATAATGTACCTGATATGAGGTTAAAGATAGTTATCTACATTCATTCTCTAATAATAAACACCAAAGAGAATATATTTCCCTTATTGTTATGTGTGTTACTATCAGTCATGATTCTGTGCATTGACTGGGCAGTTCTGATATTGGCCGGGCTTAGAGTCATCTGAGAGCTCAATTGATCTGGAGCCCCGTGCATGGCGGTCAGTGCTGGCTGTCAGCTGGGAGTGCAGATGAACAGCCAATTGGGAGGCCTGCATGAGGCCTCTCCCTAAGATGCATAAGCATCTCACAGGATGGGGACTGTGTTCCAAGAGGTACACCAAGAGCAAGCATCCCAAGAGAGAACAGATGAAAGTGCCCATGTTCATCAAAGCTAGACACGGAACTGCCACAGTATTGCTTAGTCCATATTCTACTGGTTAAGCCATCACGACATAAGCGAAATTTAAGGGTAGAGAAAATAAGCTTTGCTCTCAAAGGGGAGTGATCAGGAATACGTAGTCATCTTGAACCCACCATAGAATGGGAAGGATGAGAAAGGAAAAACAAATGGAGACGACTCTGGCGCCTCTGTTGGTGAATAATTTGACTCATCAGACACAACCTGTTGGTTAAGCAGAGCCCAAGGCCAGTGTTCTAAGCTGATGGCTGCAGAGTTCAGAAACAGAAAACTTGACCTTTCCCCAATTGTCCACTAGGGCTGGGATCCCCTACAAAAGGGACTGATGTCATTTCTCTGTGAAGGATCTGAGACAACCTAAGTGACAGACACAGACAGTTGTACATATACTAGATAAGCCCCTGAACATCTGCCCACTTATTTTAACCAAAATTTTAAGGCAAATTGGAAAAAAGAGTTTCATAGGAGAACAGTCATAAAATTAATTTTAAAAGAAAATGATAAATCTGTAGTGATAATTATGTTTTCACCGATATAGAATAAATGGAGGTCTATCAAGCAAATTTATAGGAGGCCATTGTTTTGAACTGAGCTCCTACACTCGACCCCAGCAAACCAGACCAAACCAGAATGGAGTCACTTATGCTAAATGCCACATGATCAAACTGAAACTTTAAGGAAACAGGTAGATCCCCAAATCGATCAATATTTTCCTGAAAACGGGAGATTCGCAGAAACCAATTAGAAAGGACCCAAAGCGCCCGAGTCAATGTAATAAGGAGCCCCCCCTCTGCTTTAACCCGTGCAAGGAAAGTAATTTGATGTTAACCGATCTGCTTTCTTTTTTCTATTGTTTTATTTTCTTGTTTCCACAATAGAAAAACCATTATACCATGTCCACGGGAGTACCCACTCTATTCTTATAAAATGCTGCCTAATTCTAAAATTATAAATAAAAGTCAATTCATCATTTGACTAACCTTGTTGGAATTTTGTCTTTGGAAAGGTGTTGGTCAGTTAATAAAATACTATATGAAAACCAAAATTTATTATCATCTGCTGCTTCTAGAAGCAGCTTCCCCTGCAAATTTGCAGGATGGGCTACCAGTTACTACATGCCAAGATTGGAGTCTTCCTAGCTCCTATTGGTCCCAGGGCATTGAACACGGACTTGTTCAGATGAGCTCTAAAATACTGCGATCCAAATGATTGAGAAAAACAGACTATTTCTTAGGGCTAGTGGCCTGATTTGGGGATGGGCATGGCAGTAGTTAGAAGAGCAGAGGGATTCCTTGGAACTGTCAAGAAAGAACGTGAAGGTTGCTTCTGTCTTCACAGAGAGAGTCGAGGTGGCAAGCTTCAGCATGCTTGAAGAAGAAGCTGGAGGTGGCTCCAGAGGGGGTTGTGCAGAAAGGCTCCCAAAGGCAGTAGCAAGGGCACAGGAGGCGCTGTCTCTAAATAAACTAGGACAGAGCATAGGCCCTTCCTAACTCCTGGGATTGGAGAAATGCTGTCATGCTGTTCAATCCTAAGAAAGGACGAAGGAGACACTGAAAACGCTAAGATTAAACTTCATTACTAATGGACAAGAATGCATGCAATGAACTTTGATTATCACGTGTGAGTACGCACACACTCAGAAAGGAAACACACTATAACTATTAACAATCGTTATTCATATGCTGTTAAATTATGGCTGACACTGTTTAATTTTGAGGGCATTTTTGCGGTGAATATACATTAGCTTCAAAATTGCAAAAATAGAGAGGAAAATTGAGCCTAATTAGATGACGACCAAAAAAAAAAAAAAACCCACATCTAGCCCACTCTCCAGGAGTACCTCTTGATCTATAATCAAGACACGTGGCTCCAAGAAAATCCAAGGAATGAGTTTATATGGTCAAAAACAGAGAAGATCAAAGCCAAAATAGTTCTCCTAAATAGAGAAGAACTCGTGGCCCAGTGTCTACAAATGCTCCTATTATATCTCCTATTTTAGCATGCTTACTCTCTGTTTTACTATTTTCAAATTTCAGATTTGGGGAAAGGGTTTTTTTACTATTATATCAGTCAGCTTCATATTTCTATGCTTCTACAGAATAAGGATAATAAAACAACATTTTAAAACTATCCATTTTACTTTTATGTCTCTGGATGAGGTGTGTTCTAGGTAGAGATGAGAAAGAAGGCAACAGAACAGAACAGGAATAGGTGGAGACATTGTTCAAAAAAAGCAGAGAAAGGATATCACTTTCAGGACAGTGGTATTTCTAGCCTGCAGTGTACTGGGACCAGAAAAATATAATTTTTTTTCTCTTGAACTCCTGGAGTGAAAAAGAGAAATGGTGTAGAGGAAATATATGCTCTCCTTCATCAAGCAGTTGAGGGCTGAGGATAGGATGGACAGAGAGATTGGGGCCAAGGCAGAAAAACATGATTTAATGACTTTCAAGTTTATCAACTGTTTTTTTTTTATATTGCATCAGAGCAACTTTGAAAAAATAAACTGGGAGTTGAGGTTCTTTTGTGTTTGTGTGGTAATTCTAAAAGCTGCCAAGTAGGCTGGCAGACTGTAGACCCAGGGATGAGTTGATGCTGTAGCTGGATTCTGGAGGCTGTCTCAAAGCAGAATCCCTTCTCTCTTGGGCACCTCAGTCTTTTGTTCTGAGACCATCGAGTGATTGGATCAGGTTCACCTCCCCTATGGAAGGTAATCTGCTTTACTAAGACTAGATGAATTTAAAAGTTATCACATTTATGAAATACCTACATAGTAAAATCCAAACTAGTATTTGACCAAATATCTGGGTATATAACCTAGCCAATCTCACACATAAAATTCACCATTACAGCCGGCTGTGATGGGGCACAGCTAGTGGCTCGGGAGGCTGAGGCAGGAGGATCACAAGTTTGAGGCTACCCTGGGCAATTGGGTGAGACCCTGTCTCAAAATAAAAAATTAACAGGGCTGGGAATATAGCTCTTTGTTAGAGAACTCCTCCTGGGCCCAATCGCTAGTATAGGGAGGGAGGGAGGGAGAGAAAGAGAGAGAGAGAGAGAGAGAGAGAGAGAGAGAGAGAGATTTAACCATTACAAAAAATGATTGAGAAAAATATCACAGAAGGAACCCAGGGGGAAAAGTAAAGGCTGACTCAGCAGATGATGAAGGGGTATCCTCATGTGTAGAGTTTTTCTAAACATACTACCCATTAATGGAAGTTAGAGTATCAACTTCAACGTAGTTATTTCATACAGGTTAGAAGCTGCGCTTCCTGATCAAACAGGAAGGTATCAGACTCTGTTTTCTGAATTAGATTTCACTGTGACAGTCTGTTTTTCAGAGAGTACCATCGATTCCTATGGCTATCTTGTTATTGCTGCAAAACTCTTACTCATACCTAGTCTCAAGCAAGAGCCTCAGCACAGGCTCACCACACTTAACCTTATTTCCTTCAATTGTACAAGCACAACTTCAGTGGCAATCAACACGTCACTCTGTTCTACAAAATCCCTATGTTATTCATACAGCATAAGCTTTATTCTCTCTTAATCTACAGTGACATCCTCCATTTTTTTCTGCCTCGTTAATCAAGTATGACTGTCCTTCATGGATCAAATCAAGCTCTACCTGATCTACTGAATCATCTACAAAGCCTTCCTTGACTATACTTGCCAACAGTAAAAGCTCGATGTCCGGTTTTTTTGTTTTGTTTTGTTTTGTTTGGCGGTACCGGGGATTGAACCCAGGGGCATTCTATCTCTGGGCTATACCCCCAGCCCTATTTTTTTTATTCTTTATTTTGAAACAGGGTCTCACTAAGTTGTGGAGGGCCTCACTAAGTAGCTGAGGCTGGCCATGAACCTGTGATCCTCCTGTCTCAGCCTTCCAAGTACTGGGATTACAAGCATGCGCCACCATGCCCGGCTCTGTCTGTCTTTATTAAATACTTTATAGTATAATAAAGTAACCTAATACCAATGATACAATTGCAATAACAACAATTGCATTAATTTTTTTTCAAAATTTTGCTGATACAAGGAAGAAGAATTATAAATATCTCATTCTAAGGTCTTGTACTATTGTTGAATGAGAACAAAAATGATTGTTATAAATCATGAAATTTTTTTTCAATTTCAAAATACTTATGGAGCCTCAATAAATATATGTATAATTATAATTGTATACATATCCTTAATAGGATTTTACATGCAAATTGTATTTTGTATAAAAAATATTATATATATTGATATGTGTATAATATATGTATATGTATATATGTGTATATATATATGCATATATATACACATATATATGAAAATATATACCCAGAACTGGGCTAGGCTGTTGAGATAAAATGAGAGATATGATTACAATCTAGTAGGGAAAAAAACTTATATTTATTTGTTTATTTATTATTTATTTTTGGTACTGGGGATTGAACCCAGGGGCATTCTACCTCTGAGCTACACCCCTAGCCCATTTTATTTTTTGTTTTGAAACAGGGTCTCTCTAAGTTGCTGAGGCTGGCCTAGAACCTACGATTCTTCTGTCTCCGCCTCCCAGGTACTGGGATTACAGGTGTGCACCACTGCACCTGGCTTGAAAAAAAACTTTCTTAAATCAAATGTATTTTCAATATAACATTATACTTGTGTAATAGATATATGAGCAAAGTGCTTAGAAATCATCTAACACAGATCCCTTATTTTATTTATTATTTATTTATTTGTTTATTTATTTATTTGTTTGTTTGTTTATTTATTTATTTATTTATTTTGGTACTGGGGATTGAACTCAGGGGTGCTCTACCTCCGAGCTACATTTCCAGCCCTATTTTATTTTTATTTTGAAACAGGGTATCCCTAGATTGATGAGAGTCTCACTACTTGCTGAGGCTGTCCTCAAACCTGTGATCCTCCTGTCTCAGCCTCCCAAGTACTGGGATTACAAGCATGCGCCACCACACCCAGCTCAGCTCCCTTATTTTAAAGCTGAAAATATCAAGGCTCGGAAAGAAGTTGTATATTTAGGTAGCCAACCTGTTCATTGGTTGCTTCCACCAAATTAAAGTCTTCAGAAAGAAAATTATCTACCAAAAAAAAAAATATCCAACAACGGAGCAGAACAGCAGAGCTCTGATTCCACCTGGAAAAGACCTCACCAAGCTCTGAGGCCAGGAATTTTTTTTTTTCCTTCCTGGTTATAAAGAAATGGCCCAGCCCGGGAGCGGCAGAGCATTAATCTCACCATTAAGGCTCTGACACTGCTGAGATCTTTACCACCAGTGAGTAGCAATTATTTTTGTAGTCGAGGTCCATGTACAGAGAATTGATTCTCCAGTGCATATGAATATCCCCTATTAGCCCCACTTGATAAGTGGGAGCTGTGTGCACGCCTGCAGTGGAGGGCTACAATTGCCCAATGGAACAGCCTCTCTTCATGCATAAACATCACTCCTGCTATCGCTAATGGGAAAGGGTTCCACCGCACTGTGGAAAATAGAGCCCACAGTCTTGTGATAAATCTGTCAAATGTGACATGCTCTATGTGAAGAGCGGCGCCACGGCTGATTAAATGAGCAACCCGGTGTACAGTACAATAATGTGTCAAAGCACTTGAGTGCAGACAGCTGGGTCGCAGCTCCGGCGACAAATCAGGACTTAAAATAAGAGTCATTAGAAGGAACCCAGGTAAAAACGTCCATACTCGAACACTGCAGACCGCGCTCATTAACATGCCCTTCACCTCCTTCCCTCCCCTGCCTCGTTTCCATCACACTCCTAGCATGACACTTGTAAGTCTGGGCAGGTGTTCTCTAGCACTGAGGTGCAGGCTTCTCTATGGTCTGTGTGGGTGAAGCACAGTCCTACAGCCTCCCACTGTCTGTCCTTCAACCCTGCGACCACAGGGCATACCATGCAGGACAAAATTCCCCCAGATCAAAGAGTGCCCTTGCTGGTCTCCCCATCTCTTTTATGCACACCTAGGACATAGGACCCTCATACCATATCTTCCTGAGGCTCCTTCCTGCCTGTCTGGTATCTGATTCAGGCTTTGCCTAACCTTTAGCATCTTCTCTATCTTCAGAGTCAAACAGACCCCCATTACCAGAATAAATGTACTACAGCAATGACCACCTGGAAAAAAAAAAAAAGGAAACTTTGAGTAAAAACACAGAGGGATGGTGTGGATATGCCTGGAAGGGCAGGAGGGGGGGATAAAGATCGGTTTAGGTGCAAGAGACATTGCTATTCCGCTTCAGGCAATGGGACATCAACTCTACCATCCTGACTCTGGCAACTCCTACGTGCTTCCGGGAAAGATTTCTCATGGCTGATTCACAAAATAAAATTGCAAAGGAAGTCAAAGAAGGTAGTCCTTGAAATCTTTTTATATAATTCATTGTTCACTCACTCATTTGCATGAACTAGGTTTGGTGTTCCCTGAATAGGTACTGCGCTGGACTCTGGGGACCTGACATCTGCCAGAGAGATTCCTATCCTCAGTTTATCTCTACAATAGGACGCAGCAGACTTTTCCTGTCAAAGGCCAGGTAGTGAATATTCTAGTTGTGGGGACCCTGGGGTCTCCGTTGCAACTCATCCACCGCCATTGGAGCATCGAAGCAACCATCAATAATATGTAAATGAAGAAGCGTGGCTGTGTCCCAATAAAACTTAATTTATGAAGACCAAAATTGGAATTTCATAGAGTTACCGCATATCACACTTCTTTCTTTTGACTTCTTTCAACCATTTAAAAATGTTAAAACCATTCTTAGCTCATAGACCACACAAAAACAGGAGGTGGCTGGGATAGGGCCCATGGGCTCTAACTTGCCAAACTCTGGTCTTCACAGAGAGGCCCCAGAGTCAGCAGACCTGACATCTCACTTTTCCCCTGGGACTGGCAAAGAGAAAAGAAGCCCATATAAATTGCCAGGGTCAGGGGTCAAGGCAAACTATGGATTTTGACTGTTTTCACCTACTAATACAAAGCTATGCAGTTGCTGGGAGCTCAAAGGTTATTTTTCATCAGGATTGGACCTTGCTTTTGATCTCACCATTCTTCATCTATAAAATGGTATTAAAACTCTTTCTCTCTCAATGCATACTGAGAAGTACAACGATCAGAAAGAATGCTTATAAAATACCTAGCCTGAGCCAGGTGTGGTAGTGCACACCTGTAATCCCAGTCCTTGGGAGGCTGAGATAGGAGGATCATAGTTCTGAGGCCAGCCTCAGCAACTTAGTGAGACCCTGTTTCAAAATAAGAAATAAAAAGGGCTGTGGAAGTGGCTCAAAGGTAGACTGCCCCTGGGTTCAATCCCCAGTACCACACACACAAAAAAAGAAAACCTAGTCTGTTGCCAGCCAATAAAATTCACTCTATAGTGACCGCTGTAAGTAAATCATACTGTTTAGGATGCACAGGGCAATTAAAGATTCCATTTTAATTTTCATAAAGGCCTTTCTTGGTCACTAGTGGAGGCTCTGGGTTGGCTGGTTGATTGGTCAGTCGATATTTTTGTTAGAATTTTATTACTACTATCATTGTTCCTTTTAAATTTACCTGCTTTAATTTTGGCTGTATTATATACTCATCCAACCTTTTTATTTGTTATTCTAAATAGATCCAGAAGGGCCCTGTGAATGAGGACTAGTCTTGTGCATAGCTTGTTCCCAAAAGAAGAGAAACATAAAAGATAGGTCCTCCTTCTCTCCATTCCTGAGTGTCACCTGTCCTAAAGAGATCTCCTGCTCTGGCTTGGGGTGATATATATCCTCCACCTAAGAACAACTTTTTCAAATGATGACTATTCCACACATAAAAGCACGGACTCTGAATTGTTCAGTACATCCCTGCTTTTCCTTCTACCCTCCATGCACACACTTGCCAGCCTCCAAGGGAAGCATAACTTCAGCCCTAATTACAGCACAAGAACATTCCAGAACCTACAAGTGTCCCTTATACATAGTACAGGAAATCTGCCCTCTATCAGGGCACTCGCCCATCAACTGCACTTTTTAACCCTCAGCTAGCATCCAAAGAGTTTCTAAATTAAGTAGGATAAAGGCTATCGCCTTACCCCTCTTCTTTTATATTTTATGTAACTTGATTAAAAAAATTAATATCATTGAAATCTTATTTACCAATCTGATGAACTGGTTGAGAGCATACTGATCTTTGGAATTATAAAATGAGCAGATCACATTTTATGCCAATGAAGTGAACTTATTAGCACTAGCTAAGGGCAATGTTAAGAAAGAGCTGGAAGCCAGGTGTGGTGGTGCACACCTGTAATCCCAGTACTTGGAAGGAGGATAGCAGGTTCAAGACCAGCCTCAGCAACTTAGCAAGGCTGTCAGCAACTTAGTGAGACCGTTTCAAAATAAAAAATAAAATAGGGCTGGAGGTGTAGCTCAGAGGTTGAATGGCCTGGGTTCAAGCCCTAGCACGAAAAGAAAAAAAAGAGAAAAGAAAAGGAAAGAAAAAAAAGAAAAGAAAAGAGAAGGAAGGAAGGAAGGAAGGAAGGAAGGAAGGGAAGAAGGAAGGAAGGAAGGAAATAGCTAGAACCAGGCATGGTGACACATGCCTGTAATCCCTATACTTGGGAGGTTGAGACAGGAGGATCACAGGTTCAAAGCCAGACTCAGCAATTTAGCTAGGCCCTCAGCAACCTAGTGAGACCCTGTTTCCAAATAAAAAATAAAATAGGGCTGGTGATGCAGCTCAGAGGTAGACCGCCCCTGAGTTCAATCCCCAGCACCACAAAGAAGAAAAGAAGAAGGAGGAGATGGAGAAATAGCTGGACCTGGAAAATAATTGAAATCAGAAATTAGCCATGTTGAAATAAAACCAGTGTTTTTCACAAACATTTTCCAATTAGAATTTTTAATAGGTAACTTTACTGAGATACCTGGGAGATCATTTTTTACTTAATAATTATAAGCAGAATTAACAGTACTGAGCACAGACTACACACTTGGCATGCTACTGAGTCTGATCGCTCTCAGACCAGCACCTTGAACTAGGAAGCACTACTGTTGATACTTTATAAATAATGAAATGTAGGATTAAAAGAATCGCCTGCCCAAGAAACCACAGCCAATCAGCGGTGAAGCTGGGATTTGAATTAAGGTCCGTGTTGCAAATCATCCGTGGCTTAACCATGGATGGGGCTTGTTACTAAACAATGCTTCTTATCAGCTGATGTATGCTCATGAAAGAATATTTAGTTTTTCTGAATTCATGTGTTCTATAGGCCTCTCTGGTGGTTTAACAGTCCAACTGTTTTTAAGGCAAAAATCTTTCTTTCATACTGTGTGTCTAGAATGCTAAGATCTTCTCTGAGTACTTGTTTCAACACACACAAGACTGAACTCTATTTTTTTTTTTTTTTTTTTTTTGCGGTACCAGGGATTGAACGCAGGGGCGTTCTACCTCCACGCTACACCCCCGGCCCTATTTTTTTAGACTTTATTTTGAAACCGGGTCTCACGAAGTTGCGGAGGGCCTCACTAGGTAGAGACAAAGACAGAGAGAGAGAGAGCGAGCGAGCTGAGGCTGGCCGCGAACCCGGATCCTCCGGTTTCTGCCTCCCAAAGTACTGGGATTACAAGCGTGCGCCACCACGCCTGGCTCTGAACTCTATTTTAAAAGATAATAATGGGCCTGGCGTGGTGGTGCACGCTTGTAATCCCAGTACTTTGGGAGGTGGAGACTGGAGGATCCAGGTTCGAGGCCAGCCTCAGCGCTCTCTCTCTCTCTCTCTCTCTCTCTCTCTCT
>PVJS01001910.1:0-90569 GCA_004027185.1 Glis glis | reverse complement strand
CTTTATTTTGAAACTGGGTCTCACGAAGTTGCGGAGGGCCTCGCTAAGTAGAGAGAGAGAGAGAGAGAGAGAGAGAGAGAGCTGAGGCTGGCCGTGAACCCGGATCCTCCGGTCTCCGCCTCCTAAAGTACTGGGATTACAAGCGTGCGCCACCATGCCCGGCTCCAGGGGCACCTTTAACCTGGAAGTTGAGACTGATCACACTAGGCTTCTCATTCTGGTGATCCAACAGGCAAAGGAGAGTGAACTGTGCTGGCTCAGGTTGTTTCTTTTGATTAACCAGAGGATAATTGTGTTGCTACTACACTGTGGGGAGTTAGGAGGAATTGTCTGGAATGCTGATATCTTTGCGATGCTTTTTCCTATGCCCATGAGCTGTGATAAACGTTAATGGAAAATTGTTATAATCTAATACAAATGGCTACAACACTTCAGGATTGAAGGTTTGGGTAACCTTTCCAGGCAAGGACATTTGAGGAACCAAATGCTTCAGAGGGCAAAAGGAATGTGTGATGGTTAATAGAAGAGGGAAGTTGTAAATACTAACTGCAACCATAGGACAAGTTAAAGATGAGAACTATAATGGTGTGATAATTTATTACTGGTTTTGATATTAATTTATTCATATACAAAAATTTGTATGACTATAGATTAATCAAAGCTTTCCTATTCCTTCCTTGTCCATACCTTTGCTAATGGAAGAGATATTAATCAGTGGTTAAATTCTACCAAGAGCATCAAACGGGGAGGATGATGTTGATCCATTGGCTCATCTGGATGGCCTCTCTGAGATTCTCTCAGTCCCAGGCCAGGCATATGTGCAGTTCGGTGGTGGAGGGTACCAGCTTCATCTCTATGATGGTGTGTGATTGAGGCTGGACATGGTCAAATGACTCACTTACACACATTTTAGTAGTTTCATTGATTTAACTTTGTAGGTTTTGGTTTATCTTGCTCTAGCTCCACCCTTTATAGTGGCATTGGGGATTGAACCCAAGCATATTCTATCTCTGAGCCACACACCCAATCCTATTTTATTTTTTATTTTGAAACAGGGTCTCTCTGAGTTGCTGAGGTTGTCCTTGAACCTATGATCCTCTTGCCTCAGCCTGCCAGGTACTAGAATTATAGGTGTGTGCCACACCTGAACTCTACCCCTTTTTACGTCCAGTTCTTTTTTGACTATAGGTTTGTTGGTTGTCCTATAAAGCCTTTGTGTTCACCTACAAATGCAGAGTCAACAGGCATCAATTGACTTCATCAGGCCCCCTTCCTGTTCAATGGAGCTGACCTTACAACCCAGGTCTTCTGGATTTTCACCTCCCTATCTTCTACCAAAGTTGTATAAAGTCTGGTATCTATAATAAATCCCATAATCCACATTATCAAATTTCTGGAACTCAAATACAGTGGCCATCCTAATCATTGATATTTACATTAAGTTAATATTTACTATACTGCCAACATTTTTTTTACCATTTATTTTCTCTAGATCTGAAATATAAAATATAAAAGTGTTTTGAGTATTATATTAGGATTTTGGTTTTATTAAATAAAATATCATGGGATTTAAGAAAACATTCAACATTTATAATTGAGAGACTTAAATTTTCCCTTTTTAAAAAATATACTTTTATTGGTGCATTGTAGCCATACATACTATTGAGTTTTAGTATGGTAGAAACATGCACATAGCCCCCAATGTATTTCCCTCTGGACCCCACCTATCTCACTCTCCCTCCCTATTCATAATATCACAATTGGTATTGATAGCTTCATGAATGTACATAGGGTTGTTTGAATTCTGCTTCCTGTTTTTTTCCATTTCTTACCTGCTGATCCCAAACAGACCATTCTGAATAATTTTCAAAACAGAACTTTTATTTTCTTTAATTCTTACTTCTTGGAGCCAATTGTGAGTTGTGATATTCTTTTTTCCATGATTGTTGACTTTTGGGTGCTATAATTCCAATGTATGTGTTTTCTGAGGGTTGAAATTAAGAATCCAATATTTCAGGATCATAGGGAGAAAAAGTTAGCTTTGCTGTGGTGGATTTTTATACCTGAATTACTATAAATATTTACAGTTTAGGGGTACTTGTGAGCATGTGCATTTTTATTACGTGTGGAACATTGTATTTTTGATAGACCCTGAACCATACAGTAGAAATAGAAACTAGGAGAGAGAATTTCTCCATGCTTTTACTTATGGTAGAGTCACTGTGTTACATGCGGTATTCTTAAATTTAGCAGATTCATGCTCCCCTTCCTTGTATCTTAAACCTAGGAAGAAACCTGATAAATAAAACCATTTGGGTTCTGGAGAGTAATTAGACAGGTAGACTAATGACAGTAGTAGAGTCAACTTTTGACTTAAGACTAGTATATCCTCCATACTTTGCATTAAAATAATTGGACCCTATAGAAGTTGTTAAACAAATGTTTTAATGCAGGGATCCAAATGATCATATATGCATTAATTATATACTTTCATAGTGCCCGATGCTTTATGTTTTCTGAATATCATTACAAATCTTGTCTATTAATATGAAATAGTGAAATAAAATAAATCACATTGTATTGCCAGGAGCTCTATGCAACATTCTTCTTAGCCTACAGGAAAGAGATGGAAGATTCCTTATTTCTAAAAAAGGTAAAAATTGAGACAATTTTTAAGGGATTGGAGAGATTGCCTTGTTTTTGCCATACAGATAAGGAAGGAAAATGTGTCCTTTTCACATTTGAAATGGAAACCATTCAAAAGACAGAAGGAAAGAGGAAATACATTTCCTGAGCTGTGGGCTGATCAGGTGCAACTATCATTTGGTATAGCATTCAACTAGCCATTCGCCATGTGAATCTGTCTGGGATGTAACTCAGCTAAAAACAATAAAAGTAAAATAAAAACCATAATAATAGTGGTCTGTAATGTTTATTAAATTGGTCAAGGACTTAAAAGTAATATGTTTGGTAGGTCAGGTCATAAATTCTCTGAATTTGACAGTTCACTTAAAAGGAAAATGCAGGCTTTCAGATAGCTGCCAGCTGTTAAAGACTTTTTATCACTGCCTAATCTCACCTTGTGATTTAGGAGATGGCAGGGATTACATGAGGCTTAAGTTAGGCTGGCTTCCATTACTTTATCTTCTGTATCCTCTTTTAAGTATTTTGCTGCCATCAAGAAGCTACATAAATATTCGCAGGGTATAATCAGTCAGGCAGCTCATCGTGTCCTTTCAGTAGCTGTCAGGTCATTCTGGGGGAAATGAAGGCTTTATAGGGCAGGATAAGGCTGTGCATTTCGGGAAGCATGAGATGGTGTTTTGTGCTAAAATATATTTCTCTAACTTGATAAAAATCATCTCTCAAATTACAGATGTTGGGCTTTATCCTATCTGGGCTCCCTGAGACTGCGAAAATGTAGTTGAATTCTGGACAGATTCTTGCCTTCCTCTTCATATTTTCGAACTCCAAAATGATGAGGGGAACATGAAAGTTGTGTTGCATTTTCTTTCCATTTCAGTCTTAAAAATATATCAATTAGTTTCCTTTGGTTGTGTCTATTCAAATAGTCATCCTTTTTTGTTAAATAGGGCAATTTATTTTCCTAACAGCCATAGAAAGAATAAATAATAATTTGGTTTTATTTAGGAAAGTATTTTTAAAGGGAATCTCTATTTTTATTTTTTGAGGCTCGTGATTTTGGCAAAAATTCCATACAGTGATGGTAAAAGTATAGCCTAAGGCAGCTGTCAGCTTCATTCTGTTCTATATGCTTAAAACTGAACTTTGTTATAGCACAAGCACAGGGAGTACTTCTGCTTTGTTTAGCCCACTATGAAACCAATCACTAGTCCACAGACATGCATGAATTTAGTATTTATCTATAGCTCATTATTTGTGAAGTAGCAATAATATATAATCGTATGATGAATTGAATTAACAAGACTAAGAAAAACGAGACGTAGTCAAAGCAAAGGAAGCAAAGGAAGGAAAGCAAACTGGCTGCAGGTATATTAGTTCATGGATGATCTTAAGGTTAGGAATGCACACTCTTAAATCCTGCGTGCAATATGACTGACACTGAGCTAGGCTTGTCTTTCAGATTTCTAGCAGTGAATGAAAAATAAAATACAGCCAGTCTTGCTTTCGGGGTCATAAATGTTGACCAAGAGATACACAACTATATATTATACTAAAAACAGAGATAGACACTGTGTGTCAAAGTGAACAATGTTCTTGACAAAAACACTGAACTTCACGAGCTCTTTCTTATAACATTCCTCCCTATAGGTCTTAAATGGCAATTCAGTCACATCAATTTGTAGAAGCCACAATGATGTTGTATGGGTAGGCTGTTCCCTTGGATGGTCTATTTTAACTTAGTGATAAATTTTAAAGCTATAAGAGAGAGGATAGATGGCACATATTTTTGGAGACCCTCCATAAATACTGTTTTCCATTCAAGCTTTTGATAGATCTTGGGCTCCACTGAATTTGGAGTTATGCCCCGGACAGTCCTGGAGGGATGTTCTTCAGTGTTGCTGGTCACATGCGTGAACATTTACTTGAACACTCAGCCACACTGTGGGCCAGGATGAGATCTTATTGTAGAAAGTGAGATGTTTACCTCAAGTATATTGCTGAAGAGAAGTCCATACATATTCTTTTTTTGCAATGTGGACTGAGCTGAAATTATGGCAGCCAAGATTTTTCTCTAAGGGGTGCCTTGGTAACTCCTTTGACAAATAGTTGATCAGTGGAAGCTCAAAGTTTTATGACATAAACAATGGACAAAATAATTTAACCCTAATTATTTTAAATAGATATGATTATACATCTATCTTATCAAAAATATTCTCAATGAAATACAATAAAATAAACTTCCCGATATACAAAGTCTAATCAGGAGACAGACATGACACTAATAATTTGAATAAAGACTTTTATTCAAATTAAGACTTTTTTCATGTTATTTTAAATTACAGTACAATTTACATTTGATATGATTCAGTATTTTCTAAATATACTTTTATTGGTGCATTGTAGTCATTAATCATATTGAGGTTTAGTGTGACAGAAACATACATGCAGATAGCACCCAGTGCATTTACCTCTGAATCTAACTCCACTCCTACTCCCTCCTGTTCATAATACTGAAATTAGTATTGATAGTTTCACAGATGTACATAAGATTGTTTGAACTGTTTCCTTCGAGTCTCTTCTTTTCCCTCCCCAATTCCCCTCTCACTATTCTACTAGCATCTCTCCTCATTTATCTGAAGTCTTTTTTGTTTTCCAATTTCTCTCTAGCTGATTCACAGTTTTTAGTCAGCCGTTTTGTGAGGTTTGATAAATGCAGTCAAGCATGAAGCCACCACCACAGTAAATATATAGTTATATCACCTCAAAATATTTCCCCCAAGCCACTTTTCAATCAATCCCTTTTCTTACCCATAGGCCTGGTGACCACTGACCTGATTTTTGTCCTATAAATTTACCTCTTATATAAGACATTGCTATCCTTTTTGCTTTAGATAATCAATGGACTTTTATATCCTTTAAAACTTGAGTTTTATATTAATTTCATTTGCCAGTTTGGGTGCTTTTTTTTTCCTGGGTAGATCAAAGTTTCTGGTGTTTTTACTTTTACTGGAGAAATTTCTTTAATCTTTCATACAGTAATCCAAATAAAAATTTCAATAGACTTGTTTTTTGTGGAATTCAACAAATGATAGTAAGAAATTCTGGTTTTATTTATTTGAAAATTATTTTTCCTTCACTTTGTAAGCTATAAGACATTGCAAGATATCATTGCATACACAATTCTATTGATAGGGTTTTTTTCAGTACTTTAAAAATCTCACTCCATTGAGTGGATAATATTTAACACAACCATTAACTTATAAATGTAGTTAACTACTAAAATGGTTGGAAGAGGCCTCCACAAAATCCAGGAGTAGTTACTACCTCTAGGGCCAAAGGAACAGGGTCTAGGAAAAAACAGTGTTTGGACTGAGGTCCAGAGCCTTGGGATACGGGTAGCTGGAGATTTCTGGGTAGTAATGTTCCCTGTGGCATCAAGGGATGAAGCTGGGCTGCAGGAAGCTGCCCTGCAGAGTGTCAAAGAAACTGGGTGGAGAGTGAGCATCTTTGGACTTGCTGCCTGCCACCCAACAAGAAGGGAAAGGATCACATTAGAATTGGGAAAAGAAGCACCTTTTGGTGCTATTTCTCCCAGTCTCTCCAGCATTTACTATCTGCAAAGGCTATCATCATGACAGTTAACAAAGGAGAAATGTTTATAAGGTTCAACTTTATTCTAAAAATGCAGGTGAAAGAAATGTGGACTTGGAGCTAAGAAGCAATAAATTCATAGCTGATGTACATGCCAAAATATACTAGTATACCAAGGTACCATATGATACTTAACCATATAAATAAATAGAGAACTGGATAAAATGTAGAATGACTTTCTCTGACAACTTCAGAGAGAAATCTTCTCCTTGCCCCTCTAGGATTCTGGTGGCCCCAGGCATAAGTTTAGCTTCTATCTCTATCTTTAAATGGACGTTTTGTGTGTCTGTATCTCTCTGTGTCTTCTCCTCTTCTTATATGTTTTTGTATTTAGGGCCCACCCAAAATCCAGGGTGATTTCCTATTGAGCTCCATAAATAATTACATCTGCAAGGATCCTCTTTCCAAATAAGGTGATATTCCAAGGTTATGGGTTGATACAGAATTTTGAGGGGACACTATTCAACCCACAATGATCATTATGAAAATTTAACTGAATTTCAATATACTAACAATTGGAAAAAATATAGTCATAATTTGGGAAATTAAAAGGTGAATATGCAAGCCCTGTACACAGGAGTCTATTAAATGTTGCTGAGAGAAATTAAAGCTGACCCAAATAAATGGAGAGATATACCATGTTCTTAGATTGGAAGAGTCAATATTATTATATATCAACTTTACCCCAGGTTGATCTATACATTCAATGCAATCTGAATAAAAATTCCAATATGCTTTTCTTGGGGGTAGGAATAAACAATTTAATCTTTTCAATTTATATTGAAATACTAGAGACCTAGTATAGCAAAAACAATTTTTAAGAATAAGAAAAATGTTGGCAGACCTACACTACATGAATCCAAGACTCACTGCATTGAAAGTTGTAATAATCAAAGTAGTTTTCTATTGTCAGTGGAAAAGAAGAGTGACTGTAGAAATAATCCCAAATATAGCCCAGTGTGGTGGCGCATGCTTGGAATCCCAGTATTTGGGAGGCTGAGACAAGAAGATCACAGGTTTGAGGACAGCCTCAGCAAGTAGTGAGAATCTCATCAAGCTAGTGAGACCCTGTTTCAAAATAAAAATAAAATAGGGCTGGGGGTGTAACTCAGAGGTAGACTGCCCTTGGGTTCAATCCCCAGTACCATACACACACAAAAATAATAATACCAAATATGAGTGGTCAATTTACCCATTATAAAAGTGCCAAGCACCAAAATAATTGAACTGAGCATGGCGGGGGTAGTTTTGTCAATAAATGACATAGACACATTAGGATAGCCATAAAGAAAGAAAAAAACAAGTTTAAGGCTTATTAAATACCATACAATAAATTAGTTACAAAAGGACTAAAGACTTAAACATAGGAGGTAAAAGTATAAAGCCCCTAGAGAAAACATGGAGGACAATTTTTGTGACCTTAGAATAGACAACATTTTTTGTTTTTGCTTTTGACAGGACACAGAAAGCACTAACCATGATAATTTGGAAATCAATATTAAAAATGTCTGGCCTTTACTATTGTCATGATGGGCTTAATGTTTCCTTCAGTTTGAATAAATATTAGACTGACTTTTTCCCTTCTCTTGGCTCCTGATCTGCCTTTTACCCTAGCCCTAATAGAATCCTGATGGCCTAGAGGCAGCTATCTCTCTCCTCTCTTTTCTTAGAACTTTTACTTAAAAAATTATTGCAAATTCTTTTTCTGCCACTTTGAGATGTAAATCTTTTTAAAAACTTCTAGCCAGTTTTACAACCAAGGATAGTCTTTGTTTTTCTTTTAAAATATTTTATTGGTGCACTGTTATTATACATGATAGTGAGATTCATAGTGATACATTCATATATGCACAGAACATTATTTGGTCTGTTTTCTTTCACAAACCTCCCTTTTCCCTTCTCTCTTCCTTCCCCTGACCCCCTTCTACTGCTCTACTGGTCTCTTTCCTAATTTTCATGAGGTCCATTTCTTTCTTTTTTTCTCTCTAGCTTCCACAACTGAGAGAAACATGCAGCCTCTGATTTTCTGATATTGGTTGTTCTCACTTAGCATAATATTCTTCAGTTCCATCCATTTTCCTGAAAATGGCATAATTTTGTTCTTTTTTATAGCTGAGTAAAACTCCATTGTATGCATATACCATAATTTCTCTATCCATTCACCAGTTGAAGGATACCTTGATTGGTTTCATAAGTTGGCTATTGTGAATTGTGGTGCTATTAATATGGGTATGCATGTATCACTCTAATATTTGACTTAAATTCCTTTGGAGAGATATTGAGGAGTGGTATAGCTGGATCCCTTGTGGTTCCATTCCTACTCCATACTGATTTCCATAGTGGTTGAACTAATTTACAATCCTATCAATACTGTATAAGCATTCCTCTTCATCACATCAGCCTCAGAATTTGTTATTGCTTGTGTTCTTGATGACTGCCATTCTAACTGGAGTGGGATGGAATCTCACTTGTAGTTTTGATTTGCATTTCCCTTATTGCTAATGATGTTGAACATTTTTTTCACATAATTGTTGGCCATTTTTATTTCTTCTTTTGAGAAATATCTGTTTAAATCCTTTGCTCATTTTTTTTTTTTTTGCGGTACTGGGGATTGAACCCAGGGGCGTTCTACCTCCGCGCTACACCCCCAGCCCTATTTTTTATACTTTATTTTGAAACCGGGTCTCACTAAGTTGCGGAGGGCCTCACTAAGGAGAGAGAGAGAGAGAGAGAGAGAGAGAGAGAGAGAGAGAAGAGGATCCGCGAACCCGGATCCTCCGGTCTCTGCCTCCCAAAGTACTGGGATTACAAGCATGCGCCACCATGCCCAGCATAAATCCTTTGCTCATTTTTAAATGGTTTTTTTTGTTATTGAGTTGCAGGAGTATATTTTGGAAATTAACTACCAGATACACGATTTGCAGATATTTTCTCCTGTTCTGTAGATTAGCTTTTCACTCTGTTGATTGATTCCTTTGTTCTGCAGAATCTTTTCAGTTTGATGCAATCCTACTTGTCTGTTACTGCTTTTGTTCCTGTGCTTTCATGTCATATCCAAGAAATCATTGCCCAAACCAGTGTCAAGTAGCTCTTCCCCCTGTCGTGTTCTAGGAATTTTGTGGTTTCAGAAGGACTTACATTTAAGTCTTTAATCCATTTTGAATTATTTTTTTTTGCATACAGAGTAAAGTTAGTCCAATTTCATGGTTCTGATTTGGTTTGTGACTTTTTTTTTTACATGTGGATATCCAATTTTCCCAACACCAACACCATTTATTCAGGAGACTATATGTTTCCCATTATGTATTCCTGGCACCCCATCAAAGGTCAGTTGACTGTAGATGGACGGGTTTATTTCTATACTCTGTTCTGTCTCATTGATCTATTGTGTGTCTTTATGTCTGTGCCAAACTGTTTCAATTACTGTAGTTTCATAATCTATTTTGAAATGAGGAAGTATAATACCTCTAGCTTTGTTCTCTCTTAAGCTTACTTTGGTTACTCTGGGTCTTTTGTAGACTCATGAATATTAGATATGTTGCCTATTAATTTCTCTCTTATTGTCATCAAATTCAAATTGATATCACCCAAACTGGAGTCCTATTTACTTTAAACTACATTCCTCTAATAAGGAGTTTAAAACTCACCTTTCTCTACTTTTGAGTCACATTCTCTTTTAAAAATCATGCAACCTGGCATTCATTCTCAAAACTGGGTTGAAATTATTCTCAGGTTGTTTATTTTTTAGTCAACTACATAGTAATATATTTTACCTAAAATAAAATATACTCATTTGAGGTGCATAGAGCTATGAGATTTGACAAATGTATATCTCAGCATAGCTACCATATTTATTAAGCTATGGAGTGTTTCCATTACCCCAAACCATTCCCTCATGCCTCCTTACTGTTAGTCTTACTCCTTATCTTCTCTCCAAGCAACCATGGATCTGATTTTTATCTTTATAGATTAATTTTATCTCTACTAGAAGATCAAGTCAATGTAATCATCACATAAGTAGGTATATTTTGTGCCTGATATTTCATTTATCATAATGTTATTGAGAATCATTTGTGTTTTTTTACCTAGTATCAATAATTTATGTTTCTCATTGCTGAGTTTTCCATTGTGTACTATAAAATATACTATAGTTTGTTTATCAAGTTACCTGATGAGGGACCATTGGGTTATTTCCAGTTTGGCAGTCTATGAAAAGATTGCTCTAGACATTATTATATAAAGTCAATATATGAGCATATATTTTTATTTCTCTTTCATAAATGCCAATGAGTGGAATTTTCAGATCATATGATGAATGTATATTTATTTTTTATTTTTTGTGCTTTTATTGGTGCATTATAATCTCATATCACAATGAAATTCAAGTTGACAGTAACATTTATGCACACAGCACTTGGTGCACCCCTTGCCTCCCCCTCCCAACACAGAGTACTGAGATTGACTTTGGTATATTCTCATGTGTACACATGGTCAATGATAGTAATTCCATTAATGAACTTCATTCTTCCCCTTTCCCTTCCCTGACTCCACTGAGGCTTCTTCACTATTGTCTGGAGGCCCTTTTGTATCCCCACTACTCCCTAGCTTGTATATATTAGAGAAAACATATGACCCTTTTCTTTCTGTGATTGGCTGATCTCACTTAACATAATGCTCTCCACGTCCTTCCATTTGCTTGTAAATGATATTATTTTGTTCTTCTTTATTGCTGAGATGAATGTATATTTAAATTTTTATAAAACTGCTTAAATGGCTCTCCAAAGTGGTTGTGTCGGGCATGGTGGCACATACCTGTAATTCCAGTACTTGGGAGGCTGAGACAGGAGGAACACAGGTTCAATCCAGCCTCAGCAATTTAGTGAGACCCTCAGCAACGTAGTGAGACTGTTTCCAAATAAAAAATAAAAATGGCTGAGGGTATAGTTTAAAGGTAGAATGCCTCTGGGTTCAATTGTCAGTACACACACACACACATACACACACAGTGCCAAAGCAAAAAATGCACTAGACAAAATTTGAAAAGATAAGGGAGTCCTTACTTAAGGTTCTTGCAATAGGATAGAAGACCAAAATATAATCCAAACTGAAGTCTGCTGAAACAGTGGGAGAGAGAGGTTTTAAGATCCATCTGTGATTGCTAATTGGCCTTACGCAAAGGAAGAGTAAACTTTCTCATGCCTTCATGACAAGAGGTAGTTTTACAACTTGGAGCAAGCTGGTGCAACAGAGTTAGGGTCCTACTCATGAAAAGAATGGCAGATAGAGGTGCTATCTTCCTTAATGATTACATTTGAAAGAGACGGATCTCATCTCCTTAAAAAAGACTGTTTTGGAAGAGGTGGGGCACATTGAAGATGGTGCAGCCCTAGACCCTAACCCTAAGGAAAGAGTCGAGAGCATGAAGAGAGAGCCTACAGAATGGAAGAAAATCTTTGCCAGTTTTTCCCCTGACAAAGGATTATTATCCAGAATATATGAAGAACTCAAAATATGTAATACCAAAAAAAAATAACCCAGTCAAATTAATGGGCAATTGAACTAAATTGAGATTTCTCAAAAGAAGAAATATACAAGGACAAGTATATAGTAAATGTTCAATGTTTTTTGTTCAAGACATTCAAATGACCAAGAGATATATGAAAAGAAAACAATCATCAGGGAAATTCAAATCAGAATTACAGTGAAGTTCTCCTCACAACTGTTAGAAAGGCTATTGCAAATGCTGTGTGAATGTATGAATGTATCACTTTGAACCTTACCGTGATGTATCACTATAATTCACCAGTAAAAGTATAAAAAATACAAAACAGAAATTCCTTTAGCTGTTCACCCTCCTCCTCCTCCTCCTCCTCCTATTTTCCTCCTCCTCCTCCTTCTATTCTCCTTCTCCTCTTCCTCCTCCTCCTTCTTTTTTGCAATGGGATTGAACCCAGGGGCATTCTACCTCTAAGCTACACACTCAGCCCTTTATTATTTTTTATTTTGAAACAGGATCTCACTAGGTTGATGAGTTTTGCTACACTGCTGAGGCTGGCTTTGAACCTGCATCCTCCTGTCTCAGCTTCCCAAGTACTGGGATTACAGGCATGGGCCACCACACCCATTCTTAAGGGAATCTTAGGTACAGAGGTCTCAGAATAAGTTTATTAAAAATAAAATGCATTTTTGCTCCTTTTAAAAATATTCAGAAGCTGGTCGTGGTGGTACACACTTGTAATCCCAGTACTTGGGAGGCTGAGACAGGAGGATCCGGGTTTGAAGCCAGCCTCAGCAATTTAGGCCCTCTGCAACTTAGTGAAACCCTGTTTCAAAGTAAAGAATAAGAAATGGGGCTGGGGGTGCAGCCCGGAGGTAGAATGCCCCGGGGTTCAATCCCCAGTACCACAAAAAAAAAAGAATTTCAGAAAAACAGTTGCATCTGTATTGAATGTATATAGGCTGTTTCTCCTCATCATTCCCTAAACAATATGGTATAACAACTATATAATATTTACATTGTGTTAGGTATGATAAGTAATCCAGAGATGATTTATATGGGAGGAGTGTATATATTAGATGAAAATACTATGGCATTTTATATAAGGGACTTGGCCATTCACAGATTTTGGTGTACAGTGGGATCCTGAGACCAATCCTTCACAGATATCCAGAGGCGACTGTATAAAGTATCCAAAATAAATCTTTCTCAACTGCTGGAAAAAAAGGCTATTAAAAAAATTTAAAAAAAGTGTTGGTAAGTGTATCATTCATAAGGAAAAGGGAGACAGTAAAATACCGTCCCTGAATGCCCTCTTTCTCTTGCCTCAAACCTAGGCAAGTTCAGGGAACAATGAGAGCAAGCCTGGGCTGGAAAGTGCAGATGTGTCTTATCTTGAAGGCCGCTGGCTCTCTCTCATGCACACTGGGAACCAGGGCAAGTTGGTGTTCTCTGTAGAGAGCTGTTTTCTAACATGTGCGCCAGGACACATGCTCCTTGGGATGCTGGTCATACAAGCAAACTAAGCAGGCTGAGGCTGATGATGTCACTGCTCCTGCAGCCTCACATATAAGGCCCCTCGCTGAGTGGGGACTGGCGTAGACCTGAGAGTACTGTGGAGAAGAATGTCACTCATCCAGCTGGTCACCACTGGGCAAAACACCATGAGGGAGAGGAGGTGCTGCTTGGCAAGGCTCTGAGAAAGACAGAGTTGCTACCCGTTCAGCCTATTGCCACTGAGCTCTTCTTAGAGCAATCACTGATCTCTTGTAAGCTTTTCCCAATAAATCTTATTTGGCACACTGTCTCCAGGAACTTACTTTGGCTTTCCACAACCTACCCAACCGTCCTGGCACAAGTAGGATGTGGACGTGACAGTGAGAATGTGAAAAAATTGAAACATTTATACACTATTGATGGGAATGTAAAATGGCACAGCATCTATGGAAAATAGTATGGAAATTTCTCACAAAATTAAAAATGAAACTGCTATATGATCCATTGATTTGTTCTCTGGGTACCTATCCAAAAGAATGAAATCAAGTTCTTAAAACATATCTATATGTCCATGTTAACTGCAGCATTATTCATAGTAGACAAGATATGGAAATAAACTAAGTGTCCATCAACAGATGATAAAAAAATATGATATACATACATACAATGGATTACCACTCAGCCTTAGAAAGGAAGATCCTAATATATGTGATGATGTAGCTGAACCCAAAGGACATCAGGCTAAGTGAAATAAAGCAGTCTCAGAAGGGTAAATATTGCACAGTTCCACTTATATGTGGTATCTAAAATAGTTCAACTCATAGAAGCAGAGAATGTCCTAATGGTTGCCTGGGGGTAGGGAGTAGGGCTATGGGGGTTGTCATTTAGTGGGTGTAAAGTTTTCAGTTATACTAGATGATTAAGTTCTAGAGATCCTCTGTTCAACATGGTGCTTATAGTTAAAAATATGGTTTCATGCACTCCAAAATTCAAGAGAATAGCTCTCATTTAAGTGTTCTTATTAAAAAAACCCTCCCAGAACAGAAAACAAAGGGACATAAGGAAACTCTGGAGGGTAATGGATACCTGTAACCTCAATGTGGTGTGGTGTCATGGGTATTTGCATATGTCCAAATTCATCAAATTGTACACATTAAATAAGGGAGTTCAGTTCTTTCTATACCAATGATAAAGGTGTTAAAGGTGTTAAAAACAGTAAGTCATACTCCTAAGCTGCATATGCCTCCCAACTCTTCCTTCTGACCTCAGTTGGAATTTGCTTAAGATAATTTTAGGCACTGGTTTCTAAGTAGCTGAGCTCTAGTCCATGCTACCCCATCTGGAGCCTTACTGTCCAGAACAACCTTGACCTGATCTCTCCTCAGGAAGGGTGGGGAACAAGAAGGGGAAGGGCAGGACATCTGCCTAGCTTCTCTTCTGTGTGGGGCATTGTGCCAGGCACTTTACAGTTCTCATTTAATTCTTAATACATCCCTGGTAGTAATATCACATTTCTCTCTGTGTTGTAGAGAGAAAAAACAATGCATTCGCTGCCAGGGAAATGCACATCAGCAGCCCAGGCTGGATCTGAACCCACTACCTCCAGAGCCCACGTGGAATACATGGCACAGCTTTGCCGTGCACAGCATGGTATGCTTCCTCTTTTCCAGAATTGGTTCTTCTTGCACATCACCTTGTACTGTTTACATTTTGTGTCCCCCTCTCCCAGGCTGTGAAGAACTCTTTCATTTGTCTCTTATCTCAGGCACCTAAAATGGTTGGCACATCTGTTAATGAATTTGCTCATAACATACAAAGATCAGAACTGCGCTTAGAATTTCAGATTTACAGCAGTAGGCCTACTGGAAATAACCCTGTGTTCTCACCCTACTGTTTCCAGCAGAGCATCTAAGTCAAGTTGAAAGAAGAAAGCAAGCAACAAAGAGTAAATTGCTTAAATCTCAGGCTGAGTTATTTCTTCCTGGGTTTTAAGTTCAAGGAGATGATGTTTATTAGTTCTTTGATATCATCTAAACTGGGCATTCCATTGTGGGGAACAATCAGTGTTTAATCTGCCAGCGCAGACACTCTTGGCTGCAGTTAGCTTCACCTTTGATACGTTTTGATCAGATCATTGCAAGGAATTGTGCTTAGGGCTGGAAATCTGCTCAGAAGTGGAAGCCAGTAATATGCATTTGCTCTATTTAGCTGTGCTTTCCACTATAACTCTGTGCGCTACAGACTGAATTCAAGGCTTATTCGCTTTCGGGGAAGTTCACAGCGCTGACAGTAATCTACAGACTCTCATGACTGAAGATCTAAATAGCTTGGAAAGCACACAAGAACCTATCTCCTAGTGCTTTATTGAGCCAGCATCGGGGTCATCCCGGGAACTGCTGCTCACATTTGTACAGTTGAAATTCTGCATTACTTTGGAAAGAGAGAAATTACTTTTTCCAAAATGTCCAATAGAACCAAATGTTTTGACCTCCAGTATAAAAAGCATAGTGGCAGTGGGTACTTCTTGTTGCCTGCAAAAAAATTCTCTTTTCTTCTTTGCTGACAATACTCTGATTTTATTTGGGGCTCAATTACTTGGTCCCAGGAGGTAAAGGGTTTTGTCTAATCCCAGGTAGCAATCTCTCCTGAGCTATCGATTGGTCTTAGTGTGAGCATGTGACTTAGTTTTATCAAATGAGAAGTAATGGGAAACCTGCTGGGAGGACTTCTGAGTAATTTTCTCCTTCATAAGAGAGAGTTGTGTGAAGGGAAGATGAATTTCTGCTCTTTTCTCTCCATTTTGCAGATGGAGGCAAAATGATTCCATGATCACACTATGGAACCGATTCTAAAATTATAACTTCAAACTTCTTGTTAAATGAAGAAATGGAATAACTTTATCATCTCAGCTTCAAATGACCAGGTATTTTGTTATTTGCTATGGAAAACATTCTAACCATTGACTCATTGGTGAATATGGATGACTAGTTTCCCTCCCTCTTTTCATAAGCCAGGATGTCAGCATCCCTCAAGTACAATTTTACACTTGAGTTTCATCGAAGAGTTGAAGTTGCTGCATCCTTGATCTTTTAATGTTTTTGATACCCTTGGAAGTCTTTAGAAGATAGAGTCTATACAAACTAATCATCTAATCATGCATTTCTCTGGTGTCTGTTACCACTTGATGAAGATAGGTTAAAAAGATGAGGTCTTAAGCCATTGCTTATTTTCAGTGCTTGTGTTTGAACATTGCTAGTTATGTCCTTTGAGTCTAAAGTGACATGGCAGGAATAGAGAACTGAATAATTAGAATCTGATGTTTCATTTCATATTGGCAAGAATAAATTTGTGTGTATGTGTTTTCTAATCAAGAGAGCCTTTAACACTTACAATATACCTTTACTTAGCCCCTGTTTTCTATAATATTTGTTCCAAGATTTCTTTCTTTTTTGGTAAGGATATACACTAACTTTCCAGAGACTTTGGAGACCACTGTAAATAATTTACACCCTGACAAATGCCTGCCCAGGGATCAGAGAGCAGGGCTTTTGCAGGGTCAGGCCACACATTACTCTGACTTGCTGGCAGCTCAACTGCACCTGGGGGTGCAGGGTAAAAAAAAACCTTCTCCCTTATTACACATACTGAAAAGAGGACATGCACCTTTTGAATATTCTGAAGATTTATTCTCTGCCAGAAGTAGATGGCCCCCCACTGCCATCTTAAACCTTGGGCAGAAAGCTACATGGCCCTTGGTATGGCTATTAAGGCACAGTTATTTATGTCAAAATACATTCTATTTTATTTTTCCCCTCTTTGGTATGCATGCCCTTTCTTCAGGTGGCTGGAGGATTTCTGCAATATGTAGTATGTCTATAAATACTTCATTACTGCAAACAAAAATATCCAGGGCTTTTTTTTTGTAGGTCAGGGTAACGACTATCTTTGTAAAGATCACCAAACTGCCCAAGGATAGTTGGTACATTAGAGAGTCAAAATAGAGTTCATAATGATATAGCTTTGACACTTCTTTGCTCTGATTTCATTTGGGGACAGGAGCCCTGGGATTATTCCAAGTGTACCTGTATTCTAGTTTCTGACCACATGGACATCACTATTAATTTTGACTTGGAGGCACATGCTTGTAGATCTCACACAGATTACAAATATGCAATTTTTTCCTTAAGAGACATTTTTTTAAAAAACTGGGGATTGAACCCAGGCCATTCTATCTTTGATCTACACCTCCATCCCTTTTTAGCTTTTGTTTTGAAACAGGGTCTTACTAGGCTGCTGAGAGTCTCACTACATTGTTGAGGCTGTCCTTGAACCTGTGATCCTCTGTCTCAGCCTCCAAAGTACTGGGATTACAGGCATGTGCCCCACTCCTAGATCAGAGATTTTTTATTACTCAGTAATAAATGCCAACTAATGCCCCAGATAAACTTTGTATTGCATTTTATTTCTGGTCTTTTACCTGCAATGAGTAAGTAACTTGATTATATTGAACATTTGTAATTTTAATATCATATTAACCTTTAAAAGGCTTTCATTGACTTTAAATGTGAATAGTGCGCCTTTAGGCTAAAATAGACTGAGAGTCTTTAGTTCTGATGTCTACAGTCTCCAGTGGTCTCTTTTCTTTTAAATAAGTGTTATCAGGATCCAACTGAAGTGGCAGCAGAGACTGAGGTTATGGACAAGGACCTTCAGTTGCCAAAGATGATGAATAATCATGTCTCTAATGAAGTTGAAGAGGTTATAACAGTTGTATTGGAAGGAAAATGGGGAGTTGGATTCCAATGGGAAGGACTAAAAACTATAGTAAAAAGAGAAAGATGTTCAGAGTGATATGATGATGACCTAAGAATTTGTGTATTTAATCTTACATAATCCAATGCTAAAACAATATTTGGTGGGACTCTTGAGATAGAGACTATTTACCAAACAGTATGGGAGTATTTTAACATGAAAAAGTGGTTACATTCATTCCAATAAATGTTAACTAAATGGCAGCCCTGCCTTCATCTAGCAAATATCCTTCAGTGCTAGGGATCAAGATTTGGCACAAGAACCAACCCAGGGACTTGGTGCCTCTGCTCTGCTTTGCTTTTGTCTCTTGATTCCTGAGCTAGAGAGTGCATGTGTTAGTCTTCATTATTGTTGTTTCTTTGTTGGCCATCTGGCCTACACAAAAGTTTATCTTGTTTTCTTTTATTATGATTATAATTATTTAAAATACTATCAGTAAGCCTGGGTTGGTAAGGTGGTTAAAGTATAAATTAAAGAATACCAAACTAAATTGGAAACCTCCTTGGCTATATATTTATATTTTTAAAATAATATTTTTCTGGGGGATGTGTTGGTGCACATCTGTAATCCCAGTACTTGGGAGGCTAAGACAGGAGGATCACCAGTTTGAGGCCAGACTGTGACATAGCTGTGGAAGAGTCTTTGAATCAAAGTTGGCTGACAAAGGGTCTGTGTCTTCCAGGAGTTGGTCTGCTTTGTATGCCTGCTGCACTTGGTCATAGCTGGGAGCAGCTGGTGGGAAGCATGGTCTTGGGGTAAGTCTCACTATGGATATCAGAGTGCACTACCTGGAAGCTTTTAAGTAATTATGCTGCCGATAGAGAACTGTGAGGCACAGTCTCATGGCCACTTGTAATAGTTTCCTGGGGATACAGTAACAAATGACCACAAACTTTATGGCTTAAAAGAACCCCCAAATTTTCCAGGCATGGTGGCTCATGCCTGTAATCTCAGTACTTGGGCAGCTGAAATAGGAGGATCACAGGTTTGAGGCCAGCCTAAGCAACTTAGTGAGACCCTGTTTCAAAATAAAAATAATAAAAAGGGTGGACATGTAGCTTGGAGGTAGAATGCCCTTTGGTTTAACTCCCAGTATCCAAACCAAACCAACCAACTAACCAAACAGATACACTCCCCACCAGAAATTTATTGTCTTACAGTTTAGGTGGCAAAAACTCCAAAATCAAGATGTTGGCAAGGTTGATTCTTTCTGGAGGCTCTGAGGGGAAACCTCCCCATGCCTCCTCCTAGCTCCTGGTGATTACTGCCGTCCTTAGCATTCCTCACTTTGTAGACATGTGAGTGTAATCTCTGCCCCATCTTCACATTGCCTTCTTCCTCTGTCTCTGTGCATGTGTCTGCGTGTCCACTCATTTACTTAGAAGGACAACAGTCATTGGTTTGGGAACCACCTTAATCCCGTACAATAGCATTTTAACTTAATTACATCTGAAAAGACTGTTTGCAAAGAGTTCACCCTCTGGGGTTCTGGGTAGACATGGATTTCTGGGGCAACCTATTTAAGTCACTCATTTTTATACCTCTTAAGTAAATAGAACACAAGTAAATTAAAATGGGTGAGGTTTAATGAAGGTGAGTAATATATAAAAGATACAGTTGGTATGGTGTAGGCAAAGCCTCAAGTTAGTGGGGAGACCAGAAAATAGGTGTTGACAGACTTAGAGGTAGAGTATGATGTTATAAATGGAATGGAAGGGAGCGTCAAAGAGATGTTCCAAAGTAAAAATCTGCAGAACCTAACTGACTAAATAGAGGAGACGAAGGAAAGAAAGTGCAATCTAGTTGACAGACAATGGTAGATGAGCAAAAGATATTGGGAAAACCAGCTATTCTTAGCAAAGTTATCAGTTAAATTTTGGCCATTATAAGTGTGTGGAGGTAGAACAATATCTAGAGGTAATATCTAAGAACACATAGGTAGAAGCAAAGGTTAAGATTAATCGAAGACATAATGAAGAAGATTCCAAAATAAGAAGGGATGGGGGATACCATGCATTATTAATCTTATAAATCTTGGACTAATGAATAGTGTCCTCTTCAGTAGACATATAAGCATATGTCTATATGGGTAGCGATCAGAGGAAACAGAAACATAGGCACTTTAATTTGTTATTCTGCTGTATTACAGAATATGTGAACTCTGATGGATAGTACAAGATACTAAAATAGATCTACTCAGGAGATTTCAGGTGAAGAAAAGCTCTGTTGCCCTTCATATGCAAATATGGCCCCAAAATGAGCTCTTTTCCAGCATTTTCTTCCATAGTACATCTATATTCTTAACCAGGGCAAAGTTCAAATCAGAGTTTCTCATTCTTGGCACTATTGACATTTCATTTTTCAGAGGGTCTGACCTGTGCATTGTAGGATGGTTAGCAGCATTCCTGGCCTCTATCTACCAGATGCCATGAACACCATCACTATACTAGCTGTGATAGCCAGCAATGTCTTCAGACATTGTAAAATGTCTTCTGGGGAGAAAATCACCCTCTGAGTGAGAACCACTGGTTTAAATCCTGGCTGCCACCGGCAAGATAAACTTGGTCTGCAGACTAACAATTCTGACCATGACGACCTAATGAAAAATGTATTGACCAAATTATATATCAGGTAAAGAGAATTTGATTTGAAAGCTCTGAGCAGAGACAGGTATGCTCATGACAGTGACACCATAGCCATGTTGTTGCAGCTACACTTGAGAAGTTTTTCAATCACCAGCTACATTTTAGAAGAAAGGTACAACAACAAATGGCCAATTCTTTCCTATCACCTGGCCTTTACATCCCATTGATTAGCTTTCAGTAGGGAGATGCTCTGAGTACCAACCATGACTGCAAATGAATGCCTACTAATTGTCAAATTACCCTATTTTGTGTGTCATCTTGTTTGTAGTTTGCTAAATGTCATGGATAAAATCTCCTCAGGTTGGAAAAGCCCAGGAAGACTCTCACTTTCCCTGCTCTCTTAATGCTCGATCTCACTAATGTAAATGTAACTGATGTCTTCCACTCATTACCAGTATAGGATGTTAGATTTAGAATGCTTTTCTGAGTTGCAGTTGCAATTTCTTGGTGAGTCTTGTGGATATTTCTTTTCTCTAGCAAAGAATCTCATCACAGCAGGCCTTTCCTCCCTCCCTGTGAGTCTAGTGGAGTTGGCACCCTGGCAAAGCAGGATTTCTCCTTCCTAATTCTCTTTAGCTTTTATTTGTAGCTTTGTTCTGTGGGGAATCCAGACCTACAGTGAGTAAAATGTGGCAGAGAGCAAAACTGCTGACACTCTTTCAAAGCAGATTGAAAGAGCAGCCAAGTTTCAGGGTTGTGTTTAATTTGAAAAATTGGTTAGAATATCTTGCATGGAGGGAGGCATCTGGGATGTTTGAAAATGACATTGGTGTTCCTAGCTGGAGAGAGGAGGCTGTTGACCAGGGTGGAGTGAAGCGGACATGCTGCTGCTCTGAATGCAAGCATTGTTTTTCATTTTTTCCCTTTTTTTTAAAGCATGTGTCTCCCACTCCCTTTATCACTGAGGGGCTTTAAAATATCACCATGCCTCTCTATCCCTCAGGCCTTGATGGGAGGAGAGTAACTGCAGTGGATCACGATGTGACGGTACCTGGCACACAGTGCCTGTCGTACATCACACTTGCTCCCCGCCACCATTACAAATGCTAAATGGCAGCCTCGGAAGAATTCTCCCCGTGGCATCTCCAGCAGGGGCTTCCTTGACTGTAGAATAATCAGATCTGACCAGATGGTGATGAATCTGGGAATGTTTTCTGAAGAGATGCTTTTAATCATTCCTGCTAGGCTTCCTAATTCTAAGTGGACCAATCAGCTTTAGGCTGTGCTAGTTATAAGAAATCTCACAATTTGGCCTAAAAGACTTGGGGGGTCCTCAAAAGGAACTAAAAATAGAACAAAAAATAGAACAACCATATGATCCAGCTATATCACTCCTGGGTATATATTTGAAGGAATCAAAGTCAACATACTGTAGAGATACCTGCATACCCATGTTTATTGTAGTAATATTCACAATAGCCAAGTTATGGAATCAGCCCATTGATGGATGAATGGATAAAGAAAATGAGGTATATATACAAAATGGAATATTATTCAGTCACAAAGAAGAATGAAATCATGTCGTTTGTAGGAAAATGAATGGAGCTGGAGATTATAATATTAAGCAAAAATAAGCCAGACTTAGTAAGACAAGTATTGCAAGCTGGGTGTGGTGGCACACACCTGTAATTCCAGTACTTGGGAGGCTGAGGCAGGAGTATCGCAGGTTCAAGGCCTGCCTCAGCATCTTAAAGCGACCTCAGCAACTTAGTGAGACCCTATTTCAAAACAACAACAACAAAATTAAAAAAGAGTTAAGGGTATAGCTTGGAGGAAGAATGCCCCTGGGTTCAATCCCTAGTACCAAAGTGAAAAATAAGTACTGCATATTTTCCCTCATATGTGGAATCTAGGGAGAAAACCAGAAGAGGAATGGGATCTGGGGGAGGTGGGGTATGGGAGAGGGAAATAGGAAGGGTGGATATGGTTTTATGCGTGTATAAATTGCCATAAGGAATCCCATTCTTTTGCACAATTAATATCCACTAATAATTATAAAGTAACAAAAAGTACTATTACCAATTGTGGTTTCCCATACCTCATTGGGAGGGTAGTTTTCCCTGTTGGTAGTACTTTTATTTTAAGAGACTAAAGTGACAGGTTGTAATAGATTGACAGCCACAGAAACTGCAGACCTGATTACACAGACTTTGACTGTGTCAGTGCTTTTGTGTATACTTAGCCTGTATTCGAAAGTTCACTGCTAGAATCTCAGTTTTGTGTATTATTCCCATACACTCTGAGGTTTGAGCTTCTGAGTATCGTGATCTTGGCCACTGTGGTGGGTGGTGTTGGGGACCACCCAGATTGCTCTTCAGGGTCAATGCACTCATTGCTGAGCTGTTAGCCATTGAGGGATCACAGCTGGGTCCGTCTCCAGAAGGAGTTGCCTTCGGCCTCCTCAGCAGAAGGGAGCTGCTTCTATCCAGATCAGCCTTCTGTGCTACCCTTGCTAGATGCATCTGTTTTCAGTGGTTGGTCTGGGCAGGACCACAAAAGCTCACTCTTTTGTCTGAATCCTGGACAACTCTGAAGGACCATCCCAGCTCCAGAGTTCTCTGTGGGATTGGCTGAGGCCTCCGTGACAGTTGTATTGCAGTTCAACTCTTTTCTCTGCCCAATCCTACCAAACAAACTTATTCTACCACAGATGCGATTTCCCTGGGACACTCCCCAATACTCTTATGTATACAAATCTACTTCTCTGAATCTGCTTGGGAACCTAGACTAAGAGAGTCACTTATAGGGAAAAAAAGTGAGTGTCATGTTGTCTACTAATTGTTTTCAGCCTCAGCCTAACAACATTGTCAGAACATGGTGATATCTTCCTTTTAATGCTGAAGGTAATATAATTTTTTCCATTAAATAAAAGTTAATGAGTCATGCAACATGAGCATTTTATCCATGTCAGATAATGCCCCTGGGTTCAATCCCTGGTACTGCAAAAAAAAAAAAAAAAAAAAAAGATGTCTGGATCTCTGCTCTTGAGGGAAGAAGACGCCTCTTACCCCTTCACTTCCCAAACCATAATGGATTGTAAAAATGCAATGAAAATAATACATACCATGGTCCACTGGGGAGAAAATGCAGGACTGTGATACTAATGAAAGTCAGAAAAATGGCATAGGAAATGAGATGCCATTTGGATAATTTTTAGAGCAGGGTTCTTAAACTTTAACAAAGGGCTAGATGGATATTTTAGGCTTTTCAGACTATGCACTATCTATTGCAGTTACTTAACTCTGTCATGTAAATGTGAATATGGCTATATTCCAAAACAAAATTAGATAGCAGGCTCATTTTGACCCCAGGGCCATAGTTTACTGCCCATTTTGACCCTAGGGCCATAGTTTACTCACCCTTATTTTAGAGGATAATTTAGAGTTCACTAGCAGACAAGAGGCAGTAGTGATTAAGTAATATATATATATATATATATATATATATATATATATATAATCAAATGACCAAGTCACAGAATGAAGCCTGCCTGCCTGCCTGCCTGCCTTCCTTCCTTCCTTCCTTCCTTCCTTCCTTCCTTCCCTTCCCTTCCCTTCCCTTCCCTTCCCTTCCCTTCCTTTCTCCCTCCCTCCCTTCCTTCTTTCCTTCCTTCCTTTCTTCCTTCCTTCCTTCCTTCCTTCCTCCATCCTACCTTTCTATTTCTCTTTGTTCCTCATTCTACTGTTGGCACCTATTCAGGAGAATAGTGATTCTCATATTCTAATTCTTCTTTTCTTACTTAGAAATATACTAACTTTGTGCTTGTTGGTCTTAACTTACTTTAGATTACAAAAATGCCGTGGAATGTATAAGTTTTAGAAATTCTGCTCTATACTGTAATAAACATTGTATTTTCATTTCGATGCAAATGTTCTTTCCACTCTAGTCCTTTATGGTAGTTTGGTGGAACATAACTTATTCCCTGTTGAGTATGCACAATGCTTAAGTCTTTATAAAAATAGTTGCCTACATTTGTGTTTAAGTTTTAAGTTGAAGTTTGGACATTTTGAAGAAGTAATGTTTTGCAGAATTCTAGTCGCTCCATTCACATATGTCTGTCATCTATTTTTCATCATTAACTTGAGGATATTTTCCATTGGAATGAGACTTAAAAATACTAAAGTCTATTTGGGATGAAAACTGTTGATCAAAGAAATTATAACTCCCTTCAGATTCGATACAAGTCTATTCCTAAACTAGTTACGTGAGTACATTTAAAATGAAATTGTGTATATTTAGGATATTTAACGTAAGCAACACATATGGTCTAAAGGGTTTTATAATGAGTAATGGTAGAAAAATGTCATTTTATTAGACATTAGTGAGAAAAAAGAAAAATGCAAATGAAGTCCTTATGATTTGCTAAAGAAACTGCAATGTGTGCATGTATGATGTTCATACCCTGACATATATCAAAATGTATAATTACAATTTACAATGCACCAATAAATGAACATAAAAAGTTAAAAAAAAGAAACATTTTCCCCAAAGTGTTACTTATTAATGACACATTAATAAATAAAAATCATGTTGGCCCTATATTAAGATGAGTGAGGTATGCAGAGCTGGAATGTAAGGTGAACTATCATCTTTCACAATAGTAAAGGATACTAATATTTTTATGCAAGTGTGCAGTCATCCCAGGGTCTGAATAATGATCTAAAGCACACACTTTTTATTTGAGTGCATACAGAGCTGTGTGGAGTCATATAGTAAGTTCAATACCCCTGTATTTTTAAATGATCTCCCATATGATTTTTCTTTCCATTGCCGCATCTTCTGCTGATTGTCTAGTTCCTGACTTATTATGATGGGAGCTAGTCTTGGCATGAAATTGTCTTGCAGGAGACACTCTGCTGATTGGGAGAATGTGGTCAGTTGGAAGTGATACCCAAAGGCAAGAAGACTGACATCACATGCCCATGCTTCTCTCCTTTACCAGAGCAGCAGACACAGCAAGAGGACAGTGGGCTTAGGACAGGGATGGAGAAGAGACAAAGTGCTGGAGGAGGGCCCATGCTAGTCCTAGGTTCAAATTAGTCACCTGATGAGCAGCTATGAGATGTTTTAGCTTCATTCAGTTCTGTTAGCTATAGCTCAAGAGCAAGTGGGTTTTTACTTCTTTCTTTGATTATCATCTGGACTTTTGAGGACCATCCTGTGCATGTCTTTGTAAATGACTAGAACTAACATTCCTGTACCATTAGACACTATTCTATATAACTTGACCCCATTGATTCTGTGTCCACTGATTCAGTTCTCCTTTACGTTAATCTACCCAAAACGTGTGTCAGATCCACTTTTTGGTCTCTCCTGCCAAGCAGCATTTTCCCAAACCGTGGGTCATGTTCCAAAGGTAGCACAGGAAATAACTTCAGGTGGCTCACAGATGGTGTTAAATAATGTACAATCACATAGTGAATGTTCAATTGTATCTCCTTTTAAATTATTTTAGATTCCTATTATTTTAGATTATGGTAAGTGTTTCTAGAAAATATCTTTAAGAAATAAAGAACAGAGCTGGGTGTGGTGATGCACACTTGTAATCCCAGTACTTGGGAGGCTGAAGCAGGAGGATCACAGGTTTGCGGCCAGCCTCAGCTACTTAGTGAGACCCTATTTCAAAATAAAAATAAAAGAATCAGGCTGGGGGTGTAGCTTAGAGGTAGAATACCCCCTGGGTTCAATCACTAGTACTACAAAAAAAAAAAAAGAAATAGAAAGAAAGAACAGTATTCAGGAGTTGAAGCAGACACTGAAGCATCACAGTAACACATCAGGTTATAATATAAAGATTCAAAATTGTATGATGTTTATGGTCATTTCTCATTTAATATACTGGTAATACTGGTTTTATCTTTACACTGGTGATATAAAGTTTTATTTTAAGGTAAATTTAAGTAAAATGCATGTGAATTGAAATTAGATTGTTAGATACACAATAGTACAAGTGGCACACTCCAATGGGGCATAAGCCCTGAAGGTGGTATTTGAAGACATGCAGTTTGGAAAACACTGGTCTTTTTTTAAAAAAAAATTTATTACTCTGCAAAGAATTCTTGAGCAAATCCCATCTGCTCCTGTGGCTTTAAGAATAATTCATATCTCGCAGGTTTATTTATTTATTTATTTATTTATTTATTTATTTATTTTGCGGTACTGGGGATTGATCCAGGGGCATTCTATCTCCAAGCTACACCCCCAGCCCTATTTTTATTCTTTATTTTGAAACGGGGTCTCGCTAAATTGCGGAGGTGCTCACTAAGTAGCTGAGGCTGGCCGCGAACCTGTGATCCTCTGGTCTCAGCCTCCCAAGTACTGGTATTACAAGCGTGCACCACCACACCTGGCTTCACAGGTTTCTTTTGAGTGTGTAATGACTTAAGTATATGAAGTACCTAGAACTATGATTGAGACACAGTTTGTCCTTTAGCATCTCCCACATTTTGGAGTTAGCTGATTTGTATCTTCTGCTATTATTTAACATAATATTTTATTCCTATTTTCAGTAAATTTGTATTTAAAGGATTGATTAAATTTAGATTCAACTTTTCTTATAAAAAGACTACTTCATAGGTTTCACTTATTTTTTTCTAGGTGTATTTCATAGATTTTAGTGTGTGCTTCCTCTTGCATCACATCAGCAGTAATATAATTTATGACTGTTTGATTTTAGTGATCTTAAGTTTAGGTAGTTCCAACCCCATTCACCCATTTAAAAAGTTACTTGTCCTTTACCAATATTTTTGCAGTTGGTGACTGATCATTGCCTTGAGCCATCCTTTCATTAGGAATTGAAAAATGATTATTTTTAGTTCTGCCTTTTTTTTTTTTGCGGTACCAGGGATTGAACCCAGGGGCATTCTACCTCCACACTACACCCCCGGCCCTATTTTTTTTTTATACTGTATTTTGAAACCGGGTCTCATGAAGTTGCGGAGGGCCTCTCTAGGTAGAGAGAGAGAGAGAGACGGAGAGAGAGAGAGAGAGAGAGAGAGCGCTGAGGCTGGCCGCGAACCCAGATCCTCTGGTCTCCGCCTCCCAAAGTACTGGGATTACAAGCGTGCGCCACCACGCCTGGCTAGTTTTGCCTTTTTTTTGCAGTTACTATCTATGATTTTTTTTGCATAAAGAGAATTTCTCACAAATTACTTGATCACCTTAGAACACAGTAAAAGAAAAAAGGAAAGGATAGAAGCTTCATTCCTTCCTTTTGTAAATTTTCAGAAGGATGTTTAGTGTCCTAGTAATGTTTAAAGACAGTAAATACATTTCTTGACCATTATTTTGACTGCATGAAATTTTATATATTTGATATGTTTCAGGTAGTTGTCGGAGGTATACACTTTCTGATACTCAAATTGTTACAGCTTTGATCTGTGGGAGCTGTTCAAAGTACTTGTGAGTTCTTTTGACATGTGTTTAAAAGTCTTACCTAGAATCCTTGTCTTCAGGTGTAGGCAAGATAACATCTTATTCATTTCTTCCTGAGACCTTCATTTCTCTAAGGAGGCCAACTTCCCTTAAGCATGAAATGCTTGAGAGTTTATAATATGGATGTTAGGGTTGGGATGGTGTTGCTTCTGGTCTCTATCAGAACTAGGAAATATACATTTTATTGAAAGAGAAAAATGGAGACCACATTCATATTTCAAGTTCAAATAAAAGATTACTGAGTTTCTAATTATTTTAAATTTTTAAAAATATATTACTTTGAAAATTATGTTATATTAATGCTATTACATGTTTTAATTTAATATTTATATTGGTTTCACGGTAAAATATTTACAATATTGCTACTGTTAAAGAAAAACCAAGGCCAGATAGTGGTTAAAGCAGTAAAAACAGATTTTATTCAGAAATATTTCAATAGGGGAAAAGATATCTGAGTATAGAACTGGACTTAATTCTCAAAACTGTATGGACACATATCCCAGAAGCAGAGTAGGGATCTGCGTATAGAAAATTACTAGATCTGGGCCTGGTGGCACACACCTGTAATCTTAGTACTTGGGAGGCTGAGACAGGAGGATTGCAGGTTAGAGGACAGCCTCAGCAAATAGTAAGACTCATCAACCTACCAAGACCCTGTTTCAAAATGAAAATAAAATAGGGCTGGGGGTATGACTCAGAGGTAGAATGCCTCTGGGTTTAACACCCAGTACAAAAAATAAAAAAATAAAAAAAGGAAAATTATTAGGAGGAGACATCAAGGGTCAGAAAGGACTCTGGTTAAACTGACCTGACAGGTTTCTTGATGCAGGCAGGACAGAGTGAGTAGACATAACCTAGGGGGTGGTAGAGGATGAAGAATTTGACCAGATATTGAGGATGACCAGATATTGTGTGGAAATTCTCACTAAAACTGACTTAACAGTTTTCTTGGTAAAACTGGATGACAAGAATAGACACTACAGCCCAAGGTCAAAGCATAATTGAGAAGAGGGCTTACAGAATCCTGTCTGAGGCAAAAACAGGAGTTTTTGCCGCTGATTTAAAAAACCAGTGCATGTTATTAACATTGCTAAGTGCTGTGTGTGTGTGTGTGTGTGTGTGTGTGTGTGTGTGTGTGTGTTTGGTCTTTAGTGTGTTAAATCAAAACTCTGCATTTTAAAGTCACTTGAAATTACTTGTGGTTCTGCCATCAGTGTCATAAATGGTTAGATTAATTTTTATTAAGATGATTTTTTTTTCTTTTATTGGTACTAGGAATTGACCCAGGGGCATTATACCCCAGCACTTTTATTTTGAAAGAAGTTCTTGCTAAATTGCCAAGGGTCTTGAAAAGTTGCTGAGGCTGGCTTTGAATCTGTTATCTGTTTTGGTCTCCCAAGTACTAGGGTTACAGGTGTGGGCCACCTTATTTTTTTGTTTTTTTTTTCATTTTTTATGAACATTTTTTCCTCTAAACTTACCTTTAAGGAATCATGTAGAATATTTGCATGGTCTTACATTCAATTCTATAAAACAAAGAATATTTAGAAATACTTAGGCTTCATTCTTGTCCCTTTTCCCCTCCTCTAATTCTCTTTCTCCTCTAATTCTCTACTAGTGTTATTGAAAAATATAGGAAAATATGCTTGTAAATTTGTTCACCTTTCTTTAAAAAAGTAGCATAATGTACACTCTAAAAATTAAACATTTTATTTTGAGATAATTATGGACTGACATACATCTGTAAGAAATAGCATTAACTCCTGTGTAACTTTTATTCATTTTCGTATAATGGGAGCATCTAGTAAAGCAATGATATAATATGACACCCACGATACTGACACTGATACAGAATGTCTCCATCAGTACGAGAATCACAGGTGCCCTTTAGTAGCTACACCCACTCCCTCCTGCCCTAAAACATCTTCTTAACTTCTGGCAATTTTTTTTCTTGTGTGTGTGTGTCTGTGTGTGTGTGTGATACTGGTGATTGAACCCAGCTCCACATGCTTTCTTGATCCTGGGGATCTCACAGCTGGCCCCTGACTGTGCCCCTGACAATTGGCATAGTTGGCAGGATGTCGTGAGTGCCTCAGCACCCTTCCAGGGGAGTAACCCCAGGAGGAACAAGCCAGGGTTGAGGAGATGTGGCTCCCAGCCTCCCTGTGATTCCTAGTAGCTGTAGTGGAGTCTCTGGTGGCCTGAACCCCACCAAAGGATTAGGACAAGGTATGTCACCAGCTGGAATGGAACTGTCTTGGGAAAACACGATAATTCTGTGGGTTCTTGGCTTCCATGGAAAAAAGAATTTCAGCACGTGCCAGTCAGAGACAAAGACAGAGGTTTAATTTAAGAAAAGTAGAGATATGCATTCAGGGGAAAACGTGGGCCAACTCCAGAGTGTGAGAATGGCGGCAGAGAGGCAGGGAGGTGACCCCAGATCTTTTACAATCCTTTTCTTTAGGGCACTCTAGAGAGGGGGTGGCTAGGGGCACATGGCAGGAAATGGGACAACATGGAATGGCAGTATCCTTTCTTTGAAGCTTCAGGCTGACAAGAGGTGGAAATTCCTTGGGATAAAAATCCCAGGGAGCTGAGACGTGAAGGCAGGGTGCAGGGCAAATGTGTGATTTTCTCTGGGATCCTCTTCCCAAGAAATAGAGGCAAGCAGAGCTCTGACAAAAGATGAGGGATCTAATTGCCTCAGGAACTAGCTGATTATTATTTTAAAAGTGTGGGCCTGGCTTTTGACTAACAGCAAATAACCTCTGTTAAAGTGAAACTAAAGATTATGAAGTTTTTGTAGATTTTAAAACTATATTTTCCTTTCCTTCCCAATTTATCTCCTTTCTATCTAAAATTTTTATTTCTTCTATCCTACCTCAGGAGTAGGAAGGTCCCTAACCAGAAGAAGTCCAGAAGGTTTTAAAGTGCTGAAACCACATGGTACAGCATGCATTGGCAGCTCCATGGGCTAGGTGGAACTTCCTGGCTGTAGCAGTGGAGGCGCAGACGCAGGGGGCATGGAGGCTAGCTCAGTCTAGGCGAGGGGAGACCAGTGCAGCAGCCTCCAAACACAAGTTCAATCGCGGCAGACTCTGCCGGGCCACCGGGGCCCTGGTGATGGTGTGGAGCAAGTCAGACACCTGTGGACGGCACACACTGTGGACCAATGCAGTGTCAGCAGCCAGTAGGCAGCTAGAATAGACACTCAGCTGGGAGACCTAGTACCCGGTACTCGGCAGGGGAACTGGCTGACCTGAGTCCACATGTGGAATTAACTATTTCCTGATCCCTTAACAATGTGACAGTTTGACATGCCCCAGTGATTTTGGGAATTGGACATTTGCCTCCTAAGCAGTACGATGGGTATATATCCCCCATAGCTGAGTATATCCTTGGGGTGGATGTCTTACAGGGATTGAGTTGCATGCAGCTCCAAGGTGCTCTCTAGGAATGGGTGTGGGCTATTAATGAAGACAAGGTTCAGGGACTTGGATAGTACAGATAACTATTGGAGAATTTGGGCTATGATGGCATGTGGTAAAGACTATTACTAGAGGACATCCCCACCATGCTTCCTTACAACTCCCCCAAGCCATGAGGATTGTGAATGTATGGTAGTATAAGTTACCAGGAGGAGATGAGGAAATTGGACAGGTGATACTAAAGTTAGAAGAGGCAAGTGTAATTTGCGTGACTCATAGCCCATTCATCCCTCCCGTATGGCCAGCAAAAAAACCTGATGGTTCCTGGCACATGATAGTGGACTGTTGGGAGCTAAATAAAGTGACAGCGCCCTTGCATGCAGTGGTACCCAACATCTCAGAACTGATGGATCGCCTGTTGCACAAACGGGAACAGTTCCATTAAGTTGTAGACTTTGCAGAAGCCCGAGTCATGACATGGTCAGGTGACACAGGATTTAGCCTCTTGGAAGAAGCCTGAAGCTGAATGGTTGTACCATTGTATTGATGATGTTCTGATAACCTTTGATTCTCTTACAGAGTTAGAAGGAGCTGCATGCAGTCTCTGCGGTGCTCTCCAGGAATTGGGGTGGGCTATTAATGAAGACAAGGTTCAGGGATCTGGGTAGTCTGTCAAATTTTTAGGTGTTATCTGGTCAGGTAAGACAAAGGTGATACCCAAAGCAGTGATAGATAAGATACAAGCCTATTCTCTACTGGGAACAGTTACAGGTACTGTGTTAGTAATACTGCAGACCTCGTGCCCTATTAGAAAGTTGGCTGAGGTCCTAGACTCAGACCCCCTGGACAGGGGTAGCCCAAACACTCTGACAAAGTGGGGTGCATACTTAGAGCAAGGAGCACATTTTTCTAGTAGCCCTTTGTCTGAGCAGCTACATACTCTGCTGGGGCCAGTGCAGTTCAGAGTGATAGCCCCTTGAGTCCCATGGAAGTGGGAGATGCCCCAAGTCCCTATATAGAAGGGAAGCTTTGTTTGGGCCACTTCAGTTCTGAGTGATGACCCCCTCAGGCCCCATGGAAGTGGGAGATGCCCCAAATCTCTATGAGGAAGGGAGAACCTATACCCACGAAAGCATGATATACCTATGGCTTCTGTCATGGGCAGCCACCCATGTGGGTGGTTGTGGCTTTACAGCCCACCATGGAAAATGTTTTGATATGAGACCTGTGGCGGATGCTCCAGCCAATGGGCCAAGCTCCGGGTGGCCTGGTTAGTTCTCATGAAGGAGACTGGGCCCTTGCATGTCTGTATAGACAGCTGGGAAGTCTTCTGGGGACTAACCTTGTGGCTGCCTCAATGGGCAGCACAAGAGTGGTTTATTTGGCACTGCCCGTTGTAGGGCAAGGATATGTGGGAGGACCTGTGTAAATGGGGCCTCTTTGAAGGAGCTGTTATACATCATGTTCTGGGGCATAGGCCTTTACTGACCCCCAGTAATGATGCTGCTGACACTGTAGCACAAGTCCAGCCCCAAGCAGGGAGAATGCTTGAATGCTTTAATGGACTCTTGAAAGAGTAGCTGAAGGCCTTGACCCCCCCATTGGAAGAGGTGGCAGCATAAGTAGCTTCTAAATGAGCAACCTTGCCTTACTGGGCAGGCCCCTTAGATAAGGTAATAGCAGGGATGCCCTGCACTTTGAAGGTGACAAGGAGCCCGAAAGACTCCAAGGTAATAGCAGAAATGTCCCACACTGTGAAGGTGACAGGGAGCTCAGAAGACTCCCAGGTGTAACCAGAGGTGAGGGAAGAAGGCCTTTTCCTCCCTGCACCTCAACCCTTGGCCCCACATGATGGCAAGGGTCTGGGAGTGGTCCTTGGCATGTGCAGAAGCCAAGGTTTTCACTCCTAGAGCCATGGGGCCTGGAACAGAAGGCCCAGTTGCAACTGGACTCTTGGATAGCTGCCTGGCCCTGCATGGTATGTGTCACACTTCCCCCATGGGCAGAAGGCATGATTTTGAAAGGCACTCAGGCCATAAGACTATTCCCTTGTATTCTGTGGAGAATGTCTGCAAGATGAGAATGTCGCCTACATCCTCCCAGAAGGAAAGTGCTTACCTATAGTGGTCTCTCTTTCTGTCCTGTACTACTTACTGTCCAGGTTAACGTCAGGGGATAGCCTGCTTTCCTGGGCACACACTTTTGCGAGACTGCATAACACCTCCCATTTCTAGGTCTGAACTGAATTATGCATGGAGGCAGCCAAAGGCCTCCCATGGTGAATTGCCCCTGCTACTGCAGACAACTGGATTACTTTGTGAACTTGGAGCCACAGCAGCCCAGAATGGTATGAGTGACACCATGTAATAGAGGACTTGTTGGGCTGAAATCATGATAATGCCACCCCCATTTTTGGGATATGCTATAGAAAATGGGTGGGGCTGGTTAACAGGGAAACATGTAGAGCTTGTAAGCATAACACCTTTTTGTATAAAGCAAGTGAATAGGTCTGTGACCAATCGAATTGCTGGATGGTTTGGTTACCCCAAGAACTATGTTACCTTTATTTGTTCCAGGGGGAGGTACTATAGATGTGGAGCTACAGGTGGAAGCCTTAGCTCAACATATTGCAGAATCTTTAAATATATACTGACGGGCTTTTTTGGTCTTTGGGCCCAATGTACTGCTCTTGGGGTCAAGTTGTGCACCACCACCCTGTAGGGTGTGGAGTGTTGGGACCCAGCGGGAGTATAGAGTGGCAGTGAAGGCATGACTTCTTCCATCTGCAGACATGCGTGCCTCCTGGGCAGTCGTGGATGGGCACACATCTTGCACATGTGCATTGCATATAGTTGTGTGCAGTGACTAAGCAAGGTGTAACATGTATGCTAGTGTCACGTTGATGTGGATGTGCACCATTTTGCCTGGAACCCTATATAAGGATCTGTGAATAAAGTTGCTGTTTGCTGTTTGTTCTCCTCCAGATGGCTGCTCAATATGCTTTCTTCATCTGGTGATCTCACCGCCTGCAAACACAGCCTGCCCCTTAACAGGCCTCTGACACTCCTCCATTATCTAAAGTTCCTCTTGTATCCTGATTACTCCGTAGCTTTCACATATGAGAGAAAACATATGACCCTTCACTTCTTTCTGTGACTGGCTGATCTCACTTAACAGGCCCATCCATTTTTCTTCAAATGACATAATTTTGTTCTTCTTTATTGCTGAGTAGAATTTCATTGTGTGTATATCCCATAATTTTATAATCCATTCATCTGTTGATGGACGCCTAGGTTGGTTCCATAATTTGGCTATGTTTTATATTTTTCTGATGTGATTTAATCTGCTATAGTATATAATTTAGATTTTTCTTATTCCTGATATCTTGCAAAATTTTTAATTAGCTTAGTTGCAGTCCTTTCAATTGTTCATTTTAAATGAGAAGTTTCCTGCATTTTAGAAGAATTGCCTGGTTAGCAGAAGTTCAGATTGCTTTTCTAGCTTCATAATTCCATATTTCCATTTCACGGTGCTTTAAAAAGAGATTTATCTGTATATCTCTGTATCTCTAATACTGCCCTTTCACCAGTATCTAGACCTTCTCTCTTTGATACCCAAGAGTTTTGACTCTAAACAAATAGAGTTCTATTTTGAAGAATTTCTCTTCATTGTAGGGCTTTGAGCATTTTTGATATCCCAGAGGGCCCAGGATGCCCCAACACCCTCTGATCTTTCTGCACCCCTGCCTTGTACTCATCTACACATTGGATCCTGTGAAGTCTCTCCACATTTATGACTGTCTGAAGGTGGGCCATTTGAATCCTCCTCTGTGAATGAAGACCTATTTGTATAGAATGAATACTTCTTGATAATCCCTGGGTTCCTTGCCTTTTAGAACCTGGCAATTTTTCCTTTGTATCTCATTACTTATTCCTGCACAGCTGCCATTCCTCCCAGGATTTTGCTGCTGTCAGTGTTTCAAATTCACTTGCTCTTATGATTAGATTTATAGGATAATTTATCAGCTTTCTTTGAAATCTATCTTGTTTATTGCTATGTAACAAATGTGCCTAGAGCTTATAGCCTTAGAACAATAATTTATTATTATATCTCATGATATTTTGGAGGGGCCATGGATTTAGGCGTGGCATGGTGTGGGCATCTTTGTTTCACAGTGTTGCAACAGCAGATGAAATGTCTTGAATGGTAGTTGCAACACCTGTGAGCCAGACAACCATCTTTCCTCCTCTTTTTATCTCTGCATGGTTAGCCTGGGTTTCCTTAGAATGGTCTCAAGGTAGTTGAAATTCTTACAAAAGCAGCTGACATCTCCAAGAACTCAAGATGATCATAGCCAGCCCTCTTAAAGGCTGGGCCTGGCAGTGGCATAGTGTCACTTTCACCGTTTCTATTATTCAAAGCAGTCATAGGATTAGCCCAAACACTGTGCAAGGGAAATAGGGGAAAAGATTTGACCTTTTAATCTCAGGAAGTTCAGTAGCCTTTAACCCACCAACTTATTCTAGCTATTCTGAGATCTTTCTAGAAATATTAGCTTTATTGGATATAATTCACATATATAATTAACTCATTTAAAGTGCACAATTCAATGGTTTTTAGTATATATACTCAGATGGGTAACTTTGCACAATCAATTTTAGAACATTTTTATCATTGCAGAAAGAAATTCTGTATTCATTAGTAATCACTCCCCATTTCTGTCAGCTTTCTGAAGGAGATTAGAAAAGTTTTAAGAAAGGATGTCAGTATCATCATCTTACTCAATTTTGTGTTATGCTTTTTTAAAAAAATCATATTTCTGAGATGTCTTATTATATTTTATTATAAATTGGCAAGTTATATTTGATCTAGTTATTGGGTACAAAGTGATGTTATGATGAATATATATATATGTAATTATTAAATCAAAGTAATTAACATATCTATCACCTTGAATGCTATTTTTGTGATGAGAACATTTAAAATTTACTCTCCTAGAAATTTTGAAATGCATGCTATTAACTATAGTCACCTGTTGTGCAACAGACTGCAAACATTTATTCCTTCTTCTTAACTAAAAGTTGTACCTTTTTATTGAGAATAAAGGCAAAAATGAAATTTTGAAAATACATCACTAAAATGAGGTGTTATCTTCCCTACTATCTATCTAATGTACAGGGAACAGATAAAATGATAAAAATAAAAACCAGTTTAAAAGACTGAAAATCCATTCTGTATGTATGTATGCATGCATCATTATTATTATTTAAATATTAAACAAAAGGAAAGTGAAGCATGTTGAGAATATATTACCATAGAATTTGTATATCTCTCAGTAGTGATAGTATCAATATTCCAGTATTAAACTTTAAGTACACATATTCCTCACATTTAAAGCAGAGTGAATTCTAATTTTTTTTTCAGTAAGTGCATGCTCACCTGTATAATTCTATTTTCTCTTTGGAACTCATATAAAAAAATATAGAAAACATAGAGAAATAGATCAGAGAGTGTGGGTTGTGCAGCAGTGGACCAGTCCAGAAAACCTGGTCCTCCAGCGCCGCCTCTCCGCTCTGCTTCCTCCTTTACACCTTCTCCCCCATCCTGGCCTGGAGCTTTGCAGCAAGAATGCCTGGATCACAGGTGCTGATGAGGATGTTGCCAATAACTTTACTGAATTGGGGGTGGTCCTAACTCTAGGTGAAGATCTTCTCTTTCCTATGGTTAAGCTGATCGTATCATATATCTTGCACAGTGTGATGTTTGTGTCCTGGAGAGATGCTCAACAGGACAGGCTACTGGGTTAGTAGGTATAAGTTGGGCCACTCCTGAGCAAGATGTGTGGTCCATACCTAAGAAACTTCTTGCTTTTCCTTCCCTGTAAACTGCCTCTGGGTCACTTGGTATCTGAAGAAATAGGTGCTTTTCTCTGGGTAATGTGGGTGGCCTGCTGCTGACCTGCTTGCCTGCCTGCACGCCTTTCATTTTTTCTCTTTTCTTTTCTTTTCTTTTCTTCTCTTTTCTTTTCTTTTTTTCTTTTCTTTTCTTTTCTTTTTTTCTTTTCTTCTTTCCTTTCCTTTCCTTTCTTCTTTTTTTTCTTTTCTCTTCTTTCTTCCTTTCTTCTTTCTTTCTTTCTTTCTTTCTTTCTTTCTTTCTTTCTTTCTTTCTTTCTTCTTTCTTTCTTTTTTTCTTCTTTCACTAAGGATTGAACCCAGGGGACATCCTACCTTGGAGCTATACCCCCAGTCCTACTTTTTTTTTTAAGTAAGGATCTCACTGAGTGTTGAAGGTCTCACTAAGTTGCTGAGGCTGGCCGTGGACCTGCAATATTCCTGTCTCAGCCTCCCAAGTACTGGGATTACAGGCATGTGCCACCACGCCTGGCTTAATTCAGGTATTTTTCAACAAAAGAACTAATCCGGTTTGACAATATTGTATTTGGGAAAGAAGAGGTTTTGTGAAAAGTTGGCAATAATACCACCAATTTGTTATATAAATACTGCATATATTCAGATATTTACTTACTCATTTGAAGAGAAAGAGTAGATGCCAAAATAATTATAATAAACAATAATTTGGCAGGATTTGGAAGGTTTCTTTTATTTAATGGATTCACATATGAATTGCTTTTTTGTAAAATTATACATAAAATAATCCCCAATAAAACAAGAGCAAGTTCTCTTTCCCAAATTTATGCTCTACATCTCTATAGCTAAAGATGAGCTAGGGCTCAGTTTTTCAGTTAATCTTAGTTTTCTACCCTGATAAATGAGAATACTAGTTCCTATTTCACATGGTTGTTTGAAGGCATAGGAGGTGAGGTATGCAAAACACCTGTAGTAAACTTAAAGTTTATATAAATGCAAATCATGTGGACAATGATATTGTTTATCTGTAAAGCATTTGAGTCCTGAAATTCTTGGCTTAAATTACTGTTTTGCAGTTATTGGGTGTATATATACAAATTACTTAACCTCTCTAAACATTAGTTTTATGTATAAAATATGGATAAAAGCAATGCCTTCCTCATAGGGTTCTTATAAGAATCAAAGGAGATAACATATGTAGATATTGTAGTTGAGTGCCTGCAAAATACTAAGCACTTTTGGATAGTAGTTATTATTATTAATAGTTTGGATCATTAGTTGTATTAACAAAATGGGAAACAGAACACTTACTAATTTCAGCAAGGCTTAATTAAAATTGTTCTTTTCAATTGTCATTTTATTCTATAGACATATCACAAAAATGTGAAGGTTTTTTTCAGTCTTCATCTTCTTTCCACATATATAAATAGAGCTTTCTTTGCTAAATTGAAAGCTTATATTCTGCAATAGTAAATTATCAGTAGGTGAAAGAGGATTATCTATTAATTCTTCGTCAACCTGTTCAGTAAGAACTGCACTATTGGAGAACTGGGATCATAGGTTGTACTCTATCCAGATGAAGGACAATGAGCTTGTTCCTTATCCAGTCTGGGTTCCGGCAGATTTTTGACCACTGGACCTGCAAAAGCCTACACGCTTGGCCCAGATAGGATCCACTTCCCAGAAGGAAGAGGTGACCTCCTGCCATTGACCTAGCATTGTGGCATTGTAATGTGGCACCATTTGATCTCCTAATTTTTTTCAGATATGTTGTGATCACTTCATGTTCAACCTTCATTACTGTGGTGTGGTTTCATCTGCCCTAAATCTTCCTCAAAACAGACCATAATGTCAGAAATCAGTTTTTAATTCCAGATTTCAGACTGATTTTCTAGCTGGGTGGAAGCTAACTCATCTATCTATAAAAGAGTCTGTAACTATATCTAGAATCGATTTTTATTTTACTTTTTTCTATTTAATCACTCAATATATGTGTTATAAGGGACTCTACAGTTAGACATATGAAGAAACAGCTTGTTCATTTCTTATAAGTGATCAGATCTTTTGTCACAAGCCACTGATATAATTAAAACAATTCTCTTCAGGTATATGTTAATTTTTTATAATTCCACCTTCTTCTCATATTTCTTCCCAAGATGGAATCTGAATGTACAAAGGGGTTTCATATTTCTGCTGGCTTCAGAGAAGGGGCTTCAGCTCTCTGTGTGTCTTTGTGCTGCTCTCTGAATCTTTACTGAATTATACAGTAATGATATCTTTATCAGTCTGTCATAGCTTTCTTTGTTGGCATCCTCTGCTGAAGCTTAGGGCTAAAAGAACATACAGTCTCCTCTCTCTTGGCTTTGTCAGATCTTACAATCCTATCTGCTGTCTTGACCCCACCTTAGCTCTTTCAGGCACACTGGCTATCACTGAGGGTTGCCTGTGATTTCCATTTTATCTGTTACCTATATGACTGGCTATCCTCATATGAGACTTTCTGGATTTCTTCCATAGCCAAGCTGGAGAGCTAAACTCATGACCTTCTCTGCCTAATTTTTCTGTACCATTGATATGGTACAGAAAGAGCTTCTGAAAAGAGATTCTTTAGATTTCTTCCCAAGGGTCAAAGCCAAAGGAGGGAAAAGTCTTGCTGACTACTAAGAATACGGGCAGAGGTAGGATTTTTCTTAGCTTCCCATTGAATCTATTCTCTTTCCCTCCTACCTAAAAGAAAGGAACCCTCAGTTTTGAATTTTTTGTTAGCACACTGTTAGCACACCCATTTTTTCTTTTTAGAGCCCTCCACTGTCCACATTTAATTTCTCTTTATTTCCTTAAAAATTCAGCTCTTGAATCATTGGTTCTTCCTCCAACACTACTACTGTCATAATTCCTGGTGATATCAATGTCTACAAGATCATACCTCCAATTTTCCAGTCTCTTATCTGTTTGATCTTCAATCTTTTATGATATTAGCTATTTCTATAATTCACTCTTGTTTATAAGCTATATTTTGTCATTATTGGTAACTGCATTCCTTCTATATTGCAATTTCAAGCCTCCTATTCACCAGCTATCACCTCCAAACATTCCTGCTGACTCCCATTAATACTTCAACTCAAAAGTCCTTTTATACATAGAGGCCTGAAATTAACTGATCTACCATCTTTTCCTAACATGCCTTACTACCCTTTCTTTTTCAGGGAACATTCCATGTTTTAGCATTAAAATTACTCCTTTGCTAAAAAATGACAATTCCTTTATATCTCTCTTGTTTTATTACATTGCCTGGAATACCATGACTTTAAATTCAAGTGTCTGCCTACCATGTGTCCATGCACATAAGGTTGAAAATGGCTGGAGAAAAATTTGTCATAATGCTTGACTTGTCTCATTTTGAATTTATCATGACTGATGCTCTAATGAGGTCCAGTAACCATATTATATTTACAAAGTATATTCAGTCCTTAAACTTTCAGACCTGCTTGTTTCCTCTCAGACTTCCATTACCTCCTCTCTTATCCTCTTCTCTGCTGCTGCTGCTGTTAAAATTAAAGCAACTGGAAGGGAATTTGCCTCAGTCTACCCTTTCATATCTCTCTACTTACACATGTTCATGTGTTCTGCTTTGATTCCTTTTTATAAATGAATTATTTAAACTCCTAGGAAAGGAAACCCTATACTTGCACACAAGGTCTCATTTCCTCTCACCCTCCTGAGAATTTTACTCCTTCAGTTCTTTCCCTTTTTTAATATTATCAATTCTTTTTCCACTGAACCTTTGCATGAGAATGTAGTAATTTCTCTCATCTTCACAAAACAAATCAAACGGCCTCTACTTCTTTGATCACCTCCATCTCTCTTTTATTTTACAGAAAAAGTTAAAAAAAAATTGACTCTGTGCATTGACTCCATTTCTTCTTTTCTTTTCAAAATGAACCTACTACAATCAGACTTTATCTAGAACTCTTTTAAGAGTGTCTGTGGGGGTCCCCGATAACCTCCAAGTTGTTAGATCAAATGGCTGTTCTCATTCCTCATCTTATCTGACCTATGGATAGGATTTGTCCTCCTTGGGACATGTTCTTCCCTGGCTCCCAAGGTATTATACACTTTCTTTACCTCAGACCTCACAGGCTGCTCCTTTCGAGTCTTCTTTTCCTGGTTCTTAATTTCTCCAGCCTCTCTAACCTCCAGAGCTAAGTTGTGTGGCCTCCTCAACATCTACACATAGTCATTTGGTGATATTATCCTGCCTTATTACTTTGAATGCCATCTATTATAACAGCTGTCAAATGTATATCATGGGCCAAAACACTTTTCTTTACTCCATAATCATGCATTCAAATACCAACCCATTGTTCAGACAATTTTTATACAATTCAAAATTAACAAGTCTCATCTTGAACTCTTTTGTCAACTTCATCTCAAAATCAACACCATCCTCTTATTTGCTTCTTTAAAATAACTTAGATTCATCTTGAACCCTTTCTTGCCCTTTCAATAAACATCCAGTCTCGCAGGAAATCAAGGATGTTTACCTTTAAAAACTGCCTATTGAGTACATGAAGTTTAAACACCACCACTGGAGCATTCTGGTCCAAGCCGCGTGTCAGTTCTGATATCTGCCCAGTTTCCTAAGTGATTCCTCCATTCATGTCCTTGACTCCTTCCTTCTACTTTCAGCGAAGCTGCCAGTATGATAAAAATTACTCTGTATGGCACTGAGATGGTGAATACCTGACCTTACACATTTGATAAAATCCATACAAAATGTATTCTACTCCATAGAAATAAAAAATATGTATAGATCATATCACTCTTCTCTTTAGCACCCCCCCAAAGTTAGAGCCAAAACCCCTATGCTGTTCTGCAAGGCATGCTGCTTCAGTCATGCTAACCCCTGTGTGCCCTCAAACACAGAGGTTATACTCTAGCTTTAGAATGTTTACACCACAAAGAAGGTAAACTAATGTAAAAAATTTTGCTAATGTAAAAAAATGTTTTTATAGCAGTTCTAATATGTGGCCAGTTTTTGTAAATGGTCAGGGGGTATTTAAAAAAGAGTATTATCTCTTTGTGGGGAGTAGGTCCAGGCATAAATCTATAAAGCTGAATTTATTAATTACATTATTTATTGGTAGTCATGATCTCCATAGCCTCATTTTACTTTTGACTAATTAATCTGTCAAATACTGAGAGAGGAGTATTAAAATTTTCCCAACAGCAGAAGCCCTCTGTCTAACATGATTAGGACTGAAGAGAATCAATTAATCAAACATGTCTGTTAAGGCAGAGGATAAAGAAAACTAATGCCTACATACTGAGAAACTTTAATTTTGGCTAAAAATACATGGATATGTATTTATTTGACAATCTTTTGATGCAGGGCCAAAGTCTTTCTCAGAGTATAGACCCTAAATTAGAGGTCTGTTATTTGTTTGACTTAAATCACACCTTTTATGTGAGGTCTATCTTATTTAATTGTTGTTAGAGATTGGTTTCAATACTTTAAACAATTTTCTGGATTCTGTATTACTCAAGGTACACGCATCAATGAGTATTGATGTCTCTATGAAATGGAAACTTAGCAAACTTCCAATTTCTTCAATTTCTCAAATTTATATTTTGTATGTGGATTTTCTATAATAATTACAGTATATAATATATTTATTGTATGTACACATATAGGCATATGTATATATATACCCAATGCCAAATTTTTCATTTATAGACTATTTTGAGTCATATCTTTGTTTACTAGTGTGTAACTTCAAATAGTTTCTTTCCCCTTGAAGTGACACATAAATGATGTGCCTTCTACAGCATTAAATAAAAAATGCCCATTCTTTGCCAATTTTCCAGAATGGCAATTTGTAGATTTTATGAATCAGAAACATTTCCTTTTAATATTTGCAAATGTTGGTAGAAGTTATATATTATTTAATTCAGTCAAAGAATGAAAACAATATGAAGATTGTTTTTCTTTTTCTTTGCAGGTGAAATACCTCTTCTTCCTACATGCCTGCAGCCATCTGTCTTTGTCCTCAAAAATTGAATAGTTTCACCAGGTTGAATTAAAATGACAATTCTCATTAAATAATTTCATCTGGGTTTTATATATTCAATTCTTACATCTTTATTCTTAGGTGAGTCTTATCTCTTTATAGCTAAAGCCTTATCAATATTATTCTTTCAAAAACTAACAACACCTGAAATTATCATTATCAATCTCAGTGACATGTAGGGGGAAGGGGAGGGAGCAGGATGGGATCCGGAGGGAAACACACCAAGTGCTGTGCGCATGTGTGCTCCTATCACTCTGTATCTCATTTTGATGTTTAATTACAGTGCACCAATAAAAGTATAAGAAGCCTAACTCTTACACTAGTTTATCTTTACTACTGTCTTTTTTACTCATTTATTTATGAACTGATTTTTGTTATTTCCTACCTTTTGATAAGTTTGGTTCTTTCTCTCTCTCTCTCTTTCTCTTTCTCTCTCTCTCTCTCTTTCTTTCTTTCTTTCTTTTTCCTTGAGGTATAAAGATAGGTTGTTTGTTTGACATCCATTTTTCTTTTTTCTGGATGTAGTCCTTTATTGCTACAAACTTCCCTCTTAGAACTTCTTTTGCTGCATCCCATAAGTTTGGTATGTTGCATTTCCATTTTTTCCTTGCCCTAGTTAAGATTTTATTTCTCTTTTGAGGTGAACAGTTTTTAGATTTGACCAGAAAAGTGCTATTTTGACATACAGTTGGATATTATTTCTATTTTATTTATTTTGTTTTCTTCTGCAGGAAATCTTATTTCTAAGTGTTGAATTTCTGTTGTCTATTCTCAGTATCTCCCACTTTTCCTTAAACTGTATTATGGGTTATTTTAAAGCTTTTTATCTAAAGCAGTGATTTAATCTGTGACACTTTTGATTCTATTTTTATTTTCAATAGCATATAAGTTTAGATAGTTTCTAATAGCATTTTATAATCTTTAGAGAGCTTTTAAAATGTTTTCAGTTCAGCTTCATCATCTTTTTCGTGTAAGTATATTTGCTTACCACTTTGAGTTTGTGTTATTTAATATCCACGAGACAGAAAATCAGTTTTTGTTTAAGATTTTCTTTTGCTGCTTTTAGTAAAATTTCAAAAGCAAGCCTTTGCATCCACATTTTGTGTGATACATTTAGTTTCATTTTTATGATGCAGATTTTTTTTCATGAGTTTTTTTTACAAGATATGATTTATTGGGAAAGCTTACAGGACATCTTTTTTCACAAGACTTTTTTTAGGACTGATATCATATTAAGGAGACTTTAAGCAGGTCTGCCATTTTTTCTAAGGTAGCAGAAGTGAATTCTCCTCTTTATCAAGGTCTCACAATTATGCCCTTCAAAAATTAACTGAAATGTTAGATTTCATTGGTAAATGTTATGAGTTTAGTTATTAAATGCCCTGAAAAAAGTACAGTTATCTGCATTTGTGGCCACTTTCTTTCTGTAAACATTTGTTTGTGTTTTATATTTTCATTCAATGAAAGAATTCTCCTCATTGGCAGTTATTCATTGGGATGGGGGTCATAATATATTCAAAAGTAGACAAATCACCATCTTGAGGTGCCTCTCTACAAGATACAGAGGTTTAGGTATGAAGGAGAAGATAAAATTTAAACCAATTATTTTATGAAATGGGTGAAGGAAAAAGCTGAATCAAGTGATGTAGAGGTGGTAACAAAATTCATATTGTAGGTGGCTTCTGGAAAAGATGGTGCATTAGGAATCAGTAGGTATATTCTAATTCCCCAACCCCAACAACAATGACAACAACAAAATGCAAGAATATCTCTAAAAGCAGGAATGGTACCAAATGATAAAAACAGGAATGCCTGCATGTTATAATGCAGACAGGAAAAAAGAAAATATGCCTTGATACACAGCTTCTTTTCACAAGAAATCAGAGTAGTGCTATAAGAAGTCAACAAAGGCAACTTTTGCAACCCATTTTAATTTGAAGCATAAAGGCTAGAGGAATTGTGTTGCTGTGGGAACGATGTAAGACATATCACTTAATGTTCCACTCCCAACAGCAGTCTCAGGCCATGAAGGGGCACCTGCAAAGAAGGCATTTGGCTGCATCCCCAGAGGGTATGGAGTGTAACATGCCCACAAGTGAGCAAACTGAAAACCAAACAAAAGGATTATCTATAGCCAAAGTTTCTCGAGTTGAGGGCAAGCTGAGAAGAGAACAAAATGAGGAAAACTAGTCCTTATTTTGGTAGTTTCAACAGTTCTTAAGAATAAATTTTACAGAACATTGCCATCCATGCAGATAACGCTGCACTTCCTCAGGCTAGTTAATAACTACACTCATAACATTGGCCTATAAAATCTAGCATTTCAGTTAAATTTTGAAAGGTGCAATTAAGCAAAGAGGAGACTTCACTTCCACTATTTTGGAACAAATGGCAGATCTGCTTAAAGTCTAGTGAATATCAAGTCAGTCCTATGAAAACTCATGAAAAGCTTTGCAACATAAAAATGAAATCAGTGTGTGAATTCCCGTCCCATGCCTTTCTCTTCACAGGTGCTTCTGTTGCCAGGTTCCTCCTCTGTCCTGTCCATCTTGAAAATAATTGCCGAATGATTCTCTTTAAACAAATCTCTTGGCTTGAAATTCATATTGCTTATAAAACTACTAACAAAACTATGCAATAAACAATTGCTTTTCTGCTTCTTGTGTACTTACTTGGTTTCTTTGTATATTACTAGAAAATATACAGCTAGACCAGTTATAAGAACACAATAGATACTCAGGTATAAAATTGATTAATAAGTAGGAATATTCTTTTATTTTTTGATTTTTATTTTATATCATTAATTTTGGATTTTTTTTTCATTTCCTTATATTTTTTCTTAGGCCTCTGCAGGGTTGAGAATACCTAAGCAATATCACAACAATTTTATTGAAAGGAAGCTCCATGAAAAATGAAATTAATATCTGCTTGATATTTTGGGGTTTTAGCTGAGACTATTTTTTCTAAATATGAGCAAAGTCTTTTCTTCCAGTTTTGAATTATGTGTAGAAAGGGAAGTCCATTTATTCATTCCTTAAAAAGTACACCGACTCCTAAAAAATTGTTTATGCATAAAACAATTGGAGTCATATATTTCAAATTTGCTTCAGGAAGGGAAATTAAACTAGAGAAATGATGCCATTATCTTATAAATTATCACATAATAATATCTGTGTTAGCAAAGAAGTACATCTTAGCTTCACACAATCTCAGTGCCCTAGTTTGTGTTGTTACCATTGAAGGAACTCATGAAGTTTACCTCAGTTCAGAGCAAATCATACAGTGAATCAGAAAAGAGAGCTTGTTTTACTAGCCAGAAATAGGTGTACATGAGATCAGTAATAATCTTTCAAGTTTTCTGTGTAGAAGATTATCTTTTCAACAGTTTGTGATTTAAGCTAAACTCTTTTCTGCAATTTAAAACTTTCCCCTATACTATTGCATGTCAGTGAAACTGGAAACTTTATTTGACTTTAGTATATGCCCATGTAGCCTACTTTCTTCTGCCTTTGTTAAAGTTAGTATTTTATTTCTTTCTTCCTTTATTCCTTCTGATTTCAGAATCTTATTTCTTATATAGTTTAATACAGATGACCAAATATATCACAGAGAAGGGTTCAAATTAACCAAAGAATAATTTTTCTATGGATTTGTACTTGAAAAAATAATTGCTGAATATTGATTATGATTTTCTTTTATTTTGAAGTATACTTTTAATTTTTGTTTGTTTGTGTTCGTTTCTTCTGGAAAGCATCTGTATCAACATACTGATAAATTCCACATGGCTGATATTTTGTTCTTATATTACCAAGCATTTTAGAAAAATATAAGAAAGAGGCAAGATTCAAAATTCAAAGAAAACCCTCTATAATTTTCATTAATATTAATGTCTGTGATTTTAGAAATGTCAGATAATACATACTGGGTCTAGTGGCAATAGAAGTAAATTTAAACTTTTGTTCATTGTAATTAGGATCATATGAAAATTACATATGCATATGAGTTTCATGTAAAATATATTTGAAAATATTGAAATTAGTGTGTTCAGAAAATACTTGTAGTTAAATATTCTGTCACATCATGATATGCTATTTTAAATAATAGGTTATTATTTAAATAATAGAATCATTTAAAATTGTATGGTTTGTCCATCTGCAGAAATATTTCTAATGAAAGAAGTCTTTATATAATCATACACTATTTCTTCCTGCCCAGCATCTTTTCTTATTCATATAGTAATAATATTTGTAGTGGGAGAAACTCCTTACGGCTCAGGTGGAGGTCACTGAGTCCCAGAATCTATAGCGTGGATATGGGACTCAGGTCTGACCAATCAGAGCATTCTACTCTGCTCTCCTTCTCAGTTGCAGTGATTAATTCAGAGACAGACACATGGTCCAAGTACAATACTTTAAAAAGAGGTTTGATATTACATTATCTTTTTTTAAATATGTTTTTATTGGTGTTTGTATTGTAGTCTCACATCACAATGAGTATCAGTTTGGTGTTAACATACATGCACCCAGCTCTTAGTGTCCCCCTCCATGTAGCACTGAGAATGATGTTGGTATAATCTCATATGTACACATGTTTATGATGGTAATTCCATAGATTCACTTCTTTCTTGCCCTTCCCCTTCCCTTGTACCCCTTCCCTTGCACTACTGAGGGTTCTCTGTTGTCATTGGAGTCCCTTTTGTGTCCCCACTACTCCCTAGGTTGCGCATATTAATGAAAACATATGCTCCTTCTTTTTTTGTGATTGGCTAATCTCACTTAACATAATGTTTTCCAGATCTTTCCATTTTCTTGCAAATGTTGTTATTTTGTTCTTCTTTATTGCTGAGTAGAATTCTATTGTGTGTATTTCCCATAATTTTGTAATCCATTCATCTGTTGATGGACATCTAGGTTGGTTCCATAATTTGGCCACTGTGAATTGTGCTGCTATGAACATGGGTATTACACTATCTTTGATTCTATGATTCCTTTAAAAAGAGAAGGCAGTGTGCAAAGACCTATGTGAAATATGCTGCATTTTTTTCTAGTGGTAGCAAAATTATTTTTCATTATGATAAAATTTAGGTCCAGCAAAAAAAAAGTCTTAATGACTTTTTTGACTCATTAAATATTCTACTTTAAAAGTATCAATTTTGTATTACTTTAGTGGGTCATTTTGGGTATAATGCTTTGGATACAAGTTAAAATACCAATGCCATTTTTCACAGACATAGAGAAATCAGTCATAAAATTCATATGAGAAAACAAAAGGTCCAGAATAGCCAAAGCAATTCTCAGCAAAAAGAACTATGCTGGAGGTATCACAATACCTGATTTCAAATTATACTACAGAGTGATAGTAATAAACAAATGGAATTAAAATCCAACCTCTCACCCTGCACAAGTGTCAATTCAGATGAAACAAAGACCTAGAAATGAGATCAGAAACTTTGCAATTACTAGAAGAGGGCATAGGACCAACACTCCAACATATAGGTACTGGTAGAAACTTCCTCAAGAAGATCTCAAAAGCTCAGGAAATTAAATCGAGAATTGATAAATGGGATGCCATTAAATTCAAAAGCTTCTGTTAAGTAAAGGAAACTATCAAGAGTCTAAAGAGAGAGCCTACAGAATGGGAGACGATCTTTGCCAGTAATTTCTCTGATAGAGGATTAATATCTAGTATATACTAAGAGCTTAGAAACCTTAACACTAAAATAACAAATAACCCAATAAAAATGGGCAATTTAGCTGAATAGATATTTCTCAAAAGAAGAAGTACAAATGGCCAATAAATATATAAAAAATGTTCAACATCATTAGCAGTCAGGGAAATGCAAATCAAAACTACACTGACTCCATCTAACTCCAGTTAGAATGACAGTCATCAAGAGCGCAAACAATAAATACTGGCGAGAATGTGAGGAAATAGGAACTCTTATATACTGTTGGTGGGAATGCAAACTAGTACAGCCACTCTGGAAATCAGAGTGGAAGATTCTCAGAAGATTGGGAATAGAGCCACCATATTACCTAGCGATACCTCTTCTGGGCATCTTTGTAAAGGAATTAAAGTCAGAATATTATAGTGATACATGCATATCCATGTTTATAGGAGCACAATTCACAATAGCCAAATTATGCAACTAACCTAGGTGTCCATCAACAGATGAATGGATCACAAAACTGTGGTATATACACACAATGGAATTTTACTCAACCATAAAAAAGAACAAAATTATGACATTTGCAGGAAAATTGATGGAACTTGAGAATATTATGCTAAGCGAGATTAGCCAGTCTCAAAAAGTGAATAGTTATATGTTTTCTCTCATATATGGAAACTAGATAGAAATTTGGAAACAAGGGTAACCTCAGAGAAGTAGAGACTCCAATGGTGTGATAGAGGAGGTTTAGGGAAGGGAAGAGGAAGGACAGAGACATAAAGAAGGTAACAGTTGAAACAATGCTATGTAGATATATTAAATTACCAATGCCAATCTCAAAGACGTGTATGGGGAAGGGGAGAGAGGGAGGTGAGATACAGAGGGAAATGCTCCAAGCGTTGTGTGCATGTATATTCCTATCACTCTATAACTCAGTATGATGTATAATTACAATGCACCAATAAAAATTAAAAATGATGTTTAACTCTCATCAATATTAGATTACTCAATCCTTTGAATTAAAGCATGTTTCTCATATACCTAAAATCTGGTACAGATATACTTAAAAAGTTAAAAGTTAGGTCCTTGACAAATTTCATGCATTAATAAAAATAGTTACTTCCTCTGTCATTAGTCTACTGTAGTTCATTTGATTCACTCTGTTATAATTTTTCTCAAGAATTTTGAGTAGTGTATTGTGGCAAAGTCTTTAAATGATAAGATACCCCTTTTCAATATACTTCCTAGAGTAATATCCATGTTTTTAAATTTTCTATATGTCTTCTGACTTTATAAGACTTTAATAAGCAATAAATTATTTTTTAACTGAGGAAATCCAATTCAGTTAATTTTTCAGTTTACTGTTTTTTTTTCATGGCTCCTGTTGAAGTGTTTAAAATTTATTTAGTGAAGCTTGTAAAGTCACACTCCAACCTTTAAGAAAATTAATCATTTCATGTCCATAGGTAGGAAGCAATGTAGTGTTGGAGACATTAATCACAGCATTTCATGTCATGAATAATACATTTATGTTCTTTGCTGTACTTTATCTGATAATGCATGTATGCAGTATGTTTACTCATTTACATGCATATTTTAGCTCTTACGATGTATTATGTATAAGCAGTTAGTTCCGTTTATTCTACTAGATCTATGATCAAATCCTTCTGCAGTGAAGTTGAAAAGTGATAGTCATGCTTAGGGACATTGGGGTCATTGAAAAACCAGCCTGATCTTATACTGGGATGGGGACACAGTTAAAAATGGATATTTATATACTATATATCTAAGTATATATCTAAAGTTATAAATGAAGTTAACAAAATAATTATAAAATATATGCTTTTGTAATGAACTAGAAGACATTAGAATTAGAAATTTGTGGAATACTTGGATCTTCACAGGCAAGACATATATATGGTCTATGGATTCTTTCTTCTCCCACTGAGTTTCATCCTGGATCATAGGGTGGTTGGTGTTTTATGTACACGTGTGTGCACATTACAGACCCCATGTGGAAGTTTCATCCATAGTTGGTTCCTTGCTAGTTCCAGGGTCCCAAGTTCTAAGAGTCTTGGCCTAATGGTCCTCTTGTCTAGGTGGTAATCCTGAGAGTCCAACTTGGAAATTTAGTTTATATTTGCTTTATTTCATGGTTGCATTACTTTAAAGGTTGCATTTCTGCAGTTTTTGCAATCCCAAGTACATTATCATTATCTAAAGTCACTTCACTGTACAAAGCACCCCCGAACCTCTTCATAATACCCACTCTTCAATCTCTCTGCATCCCTTCCTCCTGCCTTCTGTCTCTAGCCTGTGGCAACTACCATTCTACTCTCAATTCTTATGAGATTTTTTTTATATTCTACATATGAATAAGACCATAAAGTACTTTGTTTTCTGTGTCTGGCTTACTTCACTTACAATAATGATCTCTAGTTCCATCCATGTCCCAAATGACAGGATTTCATTCTTTTTAAGGCTGAATAGCATTTCATTATATATATGTATAACATTTTCTTTATTGGTTGATAGACATTTCATTTTTCCTTTTTGGCTATTGCGAATAGTGCTGCAATACACATGGGATTGCAGATGTCTCTGGAACATACTGATTTTATTTCCTTTGGCTATATAACCAGCAGTGGGATTGCAGATCATATGGTAGTTATATTGTTTTTTTTTTTTTGAGGAACCTTTATACTGTGTCCCACAATAGTTGTACTACTTTACATTTCCATCAAAGTGTGTACGGGTTCCCTTTTCTCTACATCCTCACCAGTTCCTGTTGTCTTTTGTCTTTTTGATAATAGTCCTTCTTACTGGAATGAGGTGATATTTCACTGTGGTTATGATTTGCATTTCTCTGGTGACTAGTGATGCTGAGCATTTTTTTTAATATACCATTGGCCATTTTTATGTCTTTTTTTGAGAAATGTTTATTTAGGTCTATTGTCCAATTTAAAATCAGATAATTTGGTTTTTGGCATTGAATTTCCGAGTTCCTTATATTTTCTAGCTATTTCCCTATTACTAGATATGTAACATATGCATTTTGTCCCATTTTCTACCTTGTCTGTTCACTCTGTTTTCTTTTCTGAATGAAAACATTTTAGTCGGATGCAATTCCATTTGTCTATTTTTTCTTGTTTTCTGTCTTGTTCATAAAACGTTTGCCTATTACAATGTCCCAAAGTGTTTCCTCCATATTTTCTTCTAGTAGTTTCATAGTTTCAGGTTTTACACTTGAGTCCTTCAGCCACTATGAGTTAATTTTTGTAACTGGTGAGAGATAGGGGAATATTTTCATTTTTATGCATGCGTATATCTAATTTTCCTAGCACCATTTATTGAAAAGGCTGTTCTTTCCACAGTGTTGTTCTTAGCATCTTTGTCAAAAATGAATTGGCTATAGACACATGAGTTTACATCTAGACTCTGCATTCTGTTCCATTGCTCCATGTGCCTGTTATGCCAATACTGTGCTATTTTGACGACTACAACTTTGTAATGTTGTAAGTCAAGATAGTGTAATTTTGAAGTCAGATAGTGTAATGTCTCTGCTTTGTTGTTTTTGCTTAAAATGGTTTTGGTTATTCAGGGTTATTTTGTGGCTGCATATAAATTTTAGGATTGTTTTTTTTTCCAATTCTATGAAGAAAATAACAGAACTTTGGTAGGGATTATAATGAATTTGGATAATTTTGGCCTCATCCATGAACATGGAATTTCTTTTCATTTTTGTGTGTGTCCTTTTAAATTTATTTCATCAAGGTTTTATAGTTTCAATTGTAGCTATTGTAAATGGGATTTCTATTTCACACAATTCACTTTTGGCATATAGCAGTGTTACTGATTTTTGAACATTGATTTTGTATCATGAAACTTTGGAGAATTCATTTATTTGTTCTAGTATTTTTTTGTGGAGTTTTGGAGTTTTCTGTATATAAGATCATGTCCTCTACAAACAGCAGTAATTTTACTTCTTTTTCATTTTGGATTCCCTTCATTTCTTTCTCTTACCTAATTGCTCTCGGTGGGACATCCTTTACTATAATGAACAAAAGTGGTAAAGTTGGGCATCCTGTCTTGTTCCAGATCTTAGATAGAAATCTTTCAGCTTTTTCTCATTCAGTACAATGTTAGCTCTTGGTTTATTATATATGTCTTTCATTATGTTGAGATATTTTCCATATATATATATATATATATATATGTATATATATATATATATATATATGTATATATATATATATATATCAATGTTTTTATCATGAAGAGATATTGAATATTATGAAATACCTATTCTGCAACTATTTACATGTTTTTTGTTTTATTTATTTGTTTTTTGTTTTATTCTGTTGATGTTGTGTATTGCATTTATTGATTTGCATATGTTTAATGCTTCTTGCATTCCTGAATGAATTCCACTGGATCATGGTGAATAGTATCTTAAAGGTGGTGCTGGATTTGTTTTGCTAGTATTTAGTTGAGGATTTTTCAATTTATGTTCTTCAAAGGCATTAGCCTGTCACTTTCATTTTATTGTTGTGTCCTTATCTGGTTTTGATATCAGGGTAATACTTGCCTTATTGAATTAGTTTGGGAGAATTCCTTCCTATTCTATATTTTTGGGAATGATTTAAAAAGAATTGGTATTAGTTCCTCTTTAAATGTTTGGTAGCACTCAGCAGTAAAACCATCTGGTCCTGAACTTCACTTTGGTGGGAGACTTTTATTATTGATTTGATCTTATTACTCATTATTGGTCTGTTCTGTTTTTCAATTTCTTCATGATTTCATCTTGGTAAGGTGTATGTGTCCAGGAATTTGTCTGTGTCTTCTAAGTTATCATATTTGTTGGTATATAGTTGCACATGAACAACTAATGTTGTTTACATTTCTATGTTGTCAGTTGTAATATCTTCTTTTTTTTCTCTGTTTTTATTTATTTGAGTCTTCTCTTTTTCTTAGTTTAGGTAAAGGTTTGTCACTTTTGTTTATCTTTTTAAAGAACCAACTCTATTTTGTTAATCTTTTTTGTTGCTATTTTTGTCTAGATTTTATTTATTTTTTTCTCTATATTTATTATTTCATTCCTTCTATTAATTTTGAGTTTGGTTTATTCTTGGTTTTTAGGTTTCTTGAGATACAGCAATATGTTGTTTAATTGAGAACTTTCTTCTTTTTTGATGTAGGCATCGATTGCTATAAACTTTCCTCTCAATATTGCTTTTGCTGAATGTCATAGATTTTCATGGTTCATGTCTCCATTTTCATTTGTTTTAAGGATTTTGAAATTTTTTCTTTGTTGAGTTCTTTCTTGATTTATTGGTTGCCTAAGAGTAAGTTGTTAAATTTCCATGCATCTGTAGAGTTTCCAAAGTTTTTCTTGTTTTTGGTTTCTAGTTTTATTATGTTGTGGTTGCAAAGGATAGTATGATTTTGGTTTGTTTTTTTAATTTGATAAGGCTTATTTTGTGGACCATAACATCTCTCCTGGAGAATGTTCCAAGTGCCATTGAGAAGAATGTGTTTTCCTTAGCTGTAGTATGGAATGTTCTGTAGATGTCTGTTAGGTGCATATGGTTTAGGGTCCTGTTCCTCTGTTGATTTTTTTATGTCTGGATGATCTGTCCTTTGTTAAGTGTGGGGTGTTAAAGTCCCCTACTATTTTTGTTTTGTAGCATATCTCTCCCTTTATGTTTTGTAACACTAACTTCATATATTTGGGTGCTCTGATATTTGGTACATATATATTTAGAATTGTTATTTCCTTTTGCTAAATTGAACTCTTCATCAGTCACTTTCCTTTTCTCATTATTTTTATCTAAATTCTATTTTATCTGTTTTAATTATGGCAACTTCTGCTTTCTTTCGTATTTTATTTATATTGGAATATCTTAGCCCATTTATTCACTTATAGTCTATGTGTATCCTTAGAGGTAAAGGTGAGTTTTCTGTAAGCAATGTGTAGTGGGTCTTATTTTTTTAATCCATTCATCCACTCTAAGTCTTTAATTGGATAATTTAATTCATTTCCATCTAAGGTAATTGTTGATAGATAAATTCTTACTATAGACAACTTATAACTTGTTTTCTAATTTTATTCTAGTTTCTTTCTCCCTCTCCTCCAATCAATCTCCCTTCATGGTAAAATGATTTACTCTAGTAGTGTGTTTTTACTCCTTGCTTATTATTTTGAGTTTGTCTATTATAGAGTTTTGCTTTGTGGTTATCATGAGGTTTACAGAAAACATCTTTTGATTTTGACAGTCTATTTTTGATAGCATGATAGCATGTACTTATTACATAAATAAAGAAAACAAAAGTAATAAACTTAAAATATATTAATAAAAATTTACACTTATAAATTATTTCTCTCCACACTGTGGATTGTTGGTGTCCCATTTTACATTTCTATGTTGCCTACTTCTTTTTTATTAATGTACTTTTATTGGTGCATTATAGTCTCACATAATGTAAATCATGTTGACAGTGGCATACATGCACTCAGCATTTGGTGTCCCCCCACCTCCCCATTTCCCCCTTCCCAATACAGAGTACTGAGATTGATGTTGGTATTTTCACATATATACACATAGTTGATTGTAGTATTTCTATTAATGAAGCTCAGTCCCCTCCCTTTCCCTTAGTCCACCTCCCTGGCTCCACTGAAGTTTCTCCTCCATTATCTGGAGTTCCTCTGGTATCCCTATACTCCCTAGCTTGCACATATTAGAGAAACCATATGTCCCTTCACTTTAGGTGACTGGCTAATCTCACGTAACATGATGTTCTCCAGGTCCTTCCATTTTCTTGTAAATGACATAATTTTGTTCTTCTTTATTGCTGAGTAGAATTCCATTGTGTGTATTTCCCACACAATATAATTTTGCAATCCATTCATCTGTTGATGGACACCTAGCTTGGTTCCATAATTTGGCTATTGCGAATTGTGCTGTTATGAACATGGGTATGCATATATTACTGTAGTTCTTTGATTTCAGCCCCTTTGGAAAAATACCCAGGAGTGGTATAGCCAGATCATAAGGTGGATCCATTCCCAGCTTTCTAAGGAATCTCCACACTAATCTCTATAACAGGTGAACTAGCTTGTAATCCTATCAACAGTGTAGAAGAGTTCCTATTTACCCACATCCTCACTAACATTTATTATTATTTGACTTCTTGATGATCGTCATTCTGATTGGGGTTAGATGGAATCTCAGTGTAGTTTTGATTTGCAATTCTCTGATTGCTAATCATGTTGAACATTTTTTCATGTATCTGTTGGTCATTTGTATCTCTTCTTTTGTGAAGTGTTTACTCAATTCAGTTGCCCATTTCTTGATTGGGTTATTTTTTTAGTATAAATTCTTTTAAGTTCTTTATATATTCTAGATATTGGTCCTCTATCAGAGGGATATTTGGCAAAGATCCTCTCCTATTCCATAGGCTTTCTCTTTAGACTCTTGATGGTTTCCTTTGATGTACAGAAACATTTTAATTTAATGCCATCCCACTTATTAATTCTTGTTTTAATTTCCTGAGCTTTTAGGATCTTTTTGAGGAAGTTTATACCTGTGCCTATATGTTGGAGTGTTGAACCTATGTCCTCCTCTAGTAATTTCACCATCTCAGTTGACTCCTGTGCAAGGTGAGAGGTAAGATTTAGTTCCATTTTTCTACAACTGGATAACCAGTTTTCCCAGCACCATTTGTTGAAAAGGCTGTCTTTTCTCAAACATATGTGTCTGGCACCTTTGTCAAAGATCAATTGGCTATAAGTTTGTGGATTTGTTTCTATATCCTCTATTCTGTTCCATTGGTCTATGTGTCTGTTTTTGTGCCAATACCATGATGCTTTTATTACTATAACTCTGCAGTATAATTTGGAGTCAGGAATTGTGATGCCTCCTGCATGGTTCTTGTTGCTGAGGACTGCTTTGGCTATTCTGGGTCTTTTGTTCTCCATATGAAATTTATGACTGATTTTTCTAGGTCTATGAAGAGTGACATTGGTATTTTGATAGGGATTGAATTGACTTTGCAGTTCACTTTTAATAGAATGGCCATTTTGACGACATTTATTCTATCCTATCCAAGAGCAAGGGAGATCTTTCCATCTTCTAAAATCTTCAATTACTTTCTTTAGTGTTCTATAATTTTCATTTTACAGGTTTTTTACCTCCTTGGTTAGGCTTATTCCTAGGTATTTTATTGGTTTTGAGGTAATTGTGAATGGAATTGTTCTTGTATTCCTTCAGTGGATTCATGGTTGGCATATAGGAACACAACTGTTTTTTTAGGTTGATTTTTGTGTCTCGCTACTTTATTGAATTTGTTAATCAACTCTAGTAGACTTTTGGTTGAGTTTCTTGGGTCTTCTAGATATAGGATCATGTCATCTGAAAATAAAGATAATTTTAATTCTTCTTTTCTTATTTGAATTCCTTTGATATCCTTCTCTTCTCTTATTGCTCCAGCAAGAGTCTTGAGGACTACATTGAAAAGGAGTGGTGATAGTGGGCATCCTTGTCTTGTTCTTGATTTTAAGGGGAAGGGAATTCCCACAGTCTTTCCCTATTTAATATGGTGTTGGCTTTGGGTTTATTGTATATTGCCTTAATGATGTTGAGGTATGCTCCTTGTATTCTGATTTTCTGCAGTGTTTTTTTTTTTTTTGAATGGGTGTTGGATTTTGTCAAATGCTTTTTCAGTGTCTATTGAGATGATCATGTGATTTTTGTCCTTAGTTCTATTTATGTGGTGAATAACATGTATTGATTTATGTATGTTGAACCAGCCTTGCTTTCCTAGGATGAAACCAACTTGGTCATGGTGTACAATTTTCTTGATGTGGTTTTGAATGCACATGACTAATATTTTGTTTAGAATTTTTGCATCTATGTTCATCAATGATATTGGTCTGTATTTTTTTTTAGGTATCTTTATTTGGTTCTGGTATTAATATGATACTGGCTTCATAGAAGGAGTTTGGAAGAATTCCATCTCTTTCAATTTCACAGAATAACTTGTGAAGTATTGGGTTTAGTTCTTCTGTAAAGGTTTTGTAGAATTCAGTTGGAAATCTGTCTGGACCTGGGCTTTTCTTTGATGGTAGGTTATTTATTGCTGTGTCTATCTCTTTGCTTGCTATTGGTCTGCTTAGGTTTTTTATATCCTCTTGGTTTAATTTAGGTAGGTTGGCTTGTGACCTGGCTTACTGAGCTTTGATGGCTCTGGGATACCACCCATGACCTGCTTGTTAGATCACGTGAGGTACTTTCAGTCACTAGCATTAATGCATGCCAGGCATAAACTCTGCTGGCAGACAGAGTGTTGCATTTCCCTGGCCTCCCAGCCTCCAGGCACAGCCTAGTCAAGATGGTACCATTGCTATTCTCTGCCCAAGGCCCAATCTTTGGCAGGGAGAAATAGTGCAGTTCCAAGCTTGGGGCTTTGGTGGTTCAGTTTCCAAGGATATCACTGCTGCTCTGGGTGGACACAGTCACATGAGCCCTTGCTGGCCTCCAGTGCTGGTGCTTACAGTGCCCAAACAGGGCCAGGAGCAAGTCTATAGCTTTCCAAGCCTGCAACTCATCAAGCTGAGTTATTTCTTCCCAGACACCACGACTGGGTGTCCTGTGGCGATCCCTGGAGACTCTTCAAGGACATTGCAAACTGCTGACTGTAGGTGTCTCCCACCCAAATATCCCCGGGGGCTGTCTGCTAATCTGCACCTCTGCTGTGTCCCACAGCAGGCCCCACCCCCAACTCCACAGGGGTGATCTGCAAAGTCTTAGACCCAGTGAGTCTATTTCTTGCCACATAAGTCCCCGTTGCCATGCAGGGTGGTCTTCCACTGGTGCAGCTCATTAACTTATGGTCTTGATGACAGCTGCTCTGGATCTCTGGAGGAAGAGGTGGGTTTCAGCCGCTGCTGCAGGGTCTGACTGGGTCATCTGGGCAGTTGGGCCTCTGTCCAGCATGGAGCAAAATGCCAACCGCTTTTGATGATTATATGCAGTCGCTGGGTTCACAACAATCCACTGTCTCTTTGCTGGAGGTCTCTGGGAGCCACAGTGCCAGCAGCCACCAGCCCCAGCACAGCCTGACCAAATAGTGCCGCCGCCGCCACCAGATGTGTGGAGCTCTTTAGTGTCTGCTATTCTCTCTTCTGGCTTTGATTCTGCTGCACTTCAATTTTTCATTGTTTTGTTGAGTCTTTTGCTACTTCTCTTTCCTTGTCAAGAAGCTTTCTTCCCTGCAGTTGAGTTCCAAGTCTCAGAGCAATTGAGACACGCTGTCTCCCTCTGTCTCCATCTTCTTGTATTCCGCTTTGAATATGTTTTCTATTACTTTGGCATTCTCAACTCCTTCATGTACTCCTGTATATTTGTTCTTTTAATGCTGTCTCATAATTCCTGTAAGCTTTTTAAAAATTTCTTCTTATTCTTTTTTGTTTTTTCTACTTGATTTTATATTTTCTAATACCTGTTTTAGTGCTCACTAATCCTTTGTTCTGTTTAAGCTATTGTGCTATTGATACTTTATATCACATTTTAAATTTCACTTAGTATATTTTTCAGCTCAAGGATTTCTGTTTTTAAAAATGGTTTTATCTGCTTGTGAGAATATTGAATTTTCCTTTTTGTTCTCTCAAAGTTCATCAAGTTTTATTAAAACAGCTGTTTTTTTTTTTTTTTGCGGTACCGGGGATTGAACGCAGGGGTGTTCTACCTCCGCGCTATGCCCCCGGCCCTATTTTTTATACTTTATTTTGAAACTGGGTCTCACGAAGTTGCGGAGGGCCACACTAAGGAGAGAGAGAGTGTGAGAGAGAGACAGGGAGAGAGAGAGAGCGAGAGAGCGAGAGAGCTGAGACTGGCCAAGAACCCAGATCCTCCGGTCTCTGCCTCCCAAAGTACTGGGATTACAAGCATGCGCCACCACACCCAGCTACAACTGTTTTAATTCTTCATCCAAGAGTGTCCAATTTCGTTATTATCTGCTCAGTTTCTGGTTTCTTATTTTGACTGTTAGGTGAGGTCATAGTTTCCCCAAAGTTTTTGGTGGTTGTTTTTGTGCCACATTGTTTGGACATTAAACAATTAGGTATTTATTTCAACCTTCACAATCTGGCTTTGTTTGTGCCTGTTTTTCTAGAAATCATTAACAGGTTTCTTATTTTCTTTTAGCTTTTAGTCAATTCTCCTATTTTTTCATTAGTTGGCTCCCTAACTCCATTCTTGCCATTAAGTCCACTCTTTCAGTACTTGAGGGTGATCTAAGCCCATGTTTGGCCCAGATCTGTTCTTGATGTGTTGTTCAGTATGAGCTGGGCAAGATCTAAAAAGAGTGGTCCATCTCTGCATGCCTCTCCTTGGGACCATGGTAGTCCTATACCATGGTAGTGCCTGGCAGGATTCTGCCTGGCAATGTGCAGATTCACTATGAAGAGACTATCCCTTGGCTACTATGCCACACCTGTGCCATTCAACACTGTAATGCTGATTCATTCCTGAACCTACAGCCCCCAGGGGCCAGCAAAGCACTGGGTAGGACCAAAGCCAACATTGCTATAGGCTGTCCACTGTTGAGGTGGATTTGTAGCCAAGATCATTTCAACTATTCACGGTGATACTTAATGGCTGGAATAGAAGTCCAATTAACTGGAACCACAGGTTTCAGCCTGGAATCAGGGATTTTCCACAGGCTTTGTTTGCTTTCCTTTGCCTGGGTAAGGGTGTCATAGAGGCTAGCCTAGCATTGAGTTCCAAAGCAAAATTCCACCATTAGTACCTTGTCCTATCCCCAGTGAATGTAATCTTATTCCATGCTAATCTTATTCCATGCTTTTTGAGGTTGGGTAGTGTTGGAGAAGGAAGTCTTTTGTCTGCAAGGACTGATGCTATGTGGGTCACACTTATCATAGCCACAAAGATCCACACAGTCTGAGGGGTGTGTGCAGGTCCATACTGAAGCTGGCAGTGATATAGGCTGACACACAATACCATTCCATCAGGGCATAGGTCTCTGCCTGGGAACCTGTCTAGAGGCTTTATTGGCACATATGGCCTAGGGCTAGCTCTGCTAACTGAGGTTGGTGCATGGGTGGTGAAAATAGTCCCTTGGCTACCAAAGCTGATATGGATCATCCCTGAATCTCTCAGCTGTAGGGATATCTACAGTTTTGGCAGGGGGAGTATGTATCCCAGGCCAACTCCAAGGCTGGCAATGATGTAGGCCAAAACTCGAGTCTGTCTCATGGGCATACAGTTTTCTGCCTGATGTCCATACTGGTCAAAGGGCTCTCTCTGTGAGCATTGGCCCGAGTGAAGGGCCCTTTGTTTTCTCTCTGGTGCTGGAACTCACCATGGTAGGTAGACCCAGCACTTAGCTCCCAGGCAAAGTCCTGTGTTAGCTTTTGGGCCCTGCTCCCCAGACAGTAGAGATATGTTCCTGGATCTGTTGCCTGAGGTTAGGGGAGGGGTTGTAGTGGCAGTCCCTGGGCAACCTGGCTAACACAGTTCTAGTAGCTCAGTCCATGGGTACTGTCCTGGGGTTAGGGGTTGTGGGGCACTGCCCCAAATTGGGTTTCACTGTTGAGGGCCTGGTACTGGATTACAGTCAAAGGCCTGCATTTAATTTCTTCTTCCTCCTCTAAACAAGAGACAACTCCCTCCACACTGGGCTGCTTGGAGTTTTGAGAGGGATGATGTGGGCTCTTTCCTTCTTACCTTCTTCAATGCATCCTTTCACATTATTATACTAAAATCAGGCATTATGGTTTCTCACCTGACTTTCTTAGCTCTTGTGAATATAGTTTGGTGTGTAAATAGTTGCTCAAATCAGTGTATCTTTGGGGAGATGATTCCCAGATGATCTTACTTTGCTGTCATCTTTCTCTGCCTCCAAAATACGTTTTTAATATGCATGAACATATATATATGTGTGTGTGTGTGTGTGTGTGTGTGTACGTATATATATATGTTTACAATATATATACATATATATATGTATATATATATTACTTTCCAATTTTTTCAACTGTTTTAGATATTAATCTGTTGAGAAAATACCTTTTTATATGTACTACAAAAATCAATTCCATAAATGAGAATAAGTAACCAGTAGTACTAAACAATCCTACATTAAATTAGCTATCTGATTAATTTGTCTTCAACCCGAAACAGATAACACAGTCAGTAAAGATAATGAATCAATTTTTTAATTGCCAGTAATTCTGAAATACAAAGAATAATGATTCTCCTCCAGGAAGTACAAAATGGAAAGGGGCTATATCCTTCCTTTTTAACCTTGCTGTAATATTCTAACAGTATTATTGCTTAATTAGTCTGAAAGAAATCTTTGCCCAGATGAATTACAGATTATTGCATTCTACAACTAGCTGAATATTTTATTACAAGTATACAGTCAAACTTAGTTTGCATTCTTTTCTGGTGTTTTCTTAAACCACATTTAATGTGCTCATCTGAAAGTACATCCTTTATTAAACAACAAGTATGCTTTGGACAAATGATAGACAAAATCAACTTTCTATCTGGTCAGTCAGTAAGAAGTGAGAAGGGCAGGTTCTTCAAGAAATACAGATTGTAGTTTCATCTGTACAATTATGTAGACAAATGTATGAAGTGAGCTCTTGAGGCATAACACTTTTTGTAGAAGTTATTTTAGTTGGGATATTAGGACATTTTGTCTTCAGCAGTGTTGTAAATTAGTGCTTACTGGCCACAAGTGATTATAGCATCTATTCCAGATAAGCAAAAATTGGTTATTAAAAGTGCCCTCTTTTCTGCTATAGACTTGATTTTAAAGAACCACTTAGATAATTAGTGATAGTGTTACAGGGAACACATCAGAACAGGAACTTGGCCTCAATGAGGTCCTGGCCTTGCCACTGCAGTCAAAGGATTGAATAAGAGAATTGTTTATTCATGAGACCCACTAGCCAGTGTTTCTATCCATACATGTTCTGGAAGAGAGAAATTGTGAATTTGTAAGATAAAATGTCTCCTGAATAGAAACTCTCAAAAAGAAAGCTCAGCTGCCATTCACTGGATTTAGCAGTGAAGTTTTGGCTGTTAATTTGTTGTTAATGTGCACACATTTCCATCTTTGAAAATAAAATAAATTACATGAATTAATTTCAATTACTTTATTAAACACATTTGCAGGATTTTATGACATTTAAATAATTATACATAAACTACAGAGAGGAACATGTGTCTGAAATGAGATTCAGTCCTAAGAGAGTAGCTGAAGTTTTTCTCTGAAGAGTCTCTGTAATGGGAATTAAGATAAGTGTTCAGTCTTTTTGAATCTTGTTAAGTGCCATTAAACTTCAGAAACAGGTCTCAAATTATGGATTATAGATTTTATTTCTGCATAAGAACTACCATCGTTGCATATTAACAGATAAAGTGGCAGTCTGTCTGATTGCAAGTTATTAAAGAATTTTTTCTCCTTTATACAAATAACTCAAGAAAAACTATAGAAATGATGCATAAGATTTTTGATTTATGAAACTATAATTGGAAACATCTTCCTGGAAATGATGGGGGTGGAGTGTGAGCACCAGAGGTAACCCTAAGGAATTTGGGAGCCTTTTCTTCTGTGAGACAAGTTAAAATGGGCACTAATAGTATATTGTATTTTGAAGTGGATAAAGTTGGTAAGAGGGATTGTTTGGAAAGATATGGTTAAATTGGTAATGTGAGGTCATAAGCTATTTCCCATCTTTTTGATCATCAGTGGATTCTACATTATTTCTCTCTATTCTAGGAGATGGGAGTCAGGCCCAGCCCAGAGTGCAGGCCCCAGACCTCAATCCACTACACACATCTGAAGAGTTGCTTGGTTGCCTTCTTTCACTATTTTGCATTAATTGTTATTTCTTTAAGATGTACTTTATCTAAATTTAAGCTTTTAAAATAGCCTTGAAAAGTTGAGTGTGGTGGTGCACACCTGTAATCCCAGTATTTGGGAAGCTGAGACAGGAGGATTGCAGGTTTGCAGCCAGCCTCAGCAATTTAGTGAGACCCTCTGAAACTTAGTGAGACCCTGTTTCAAAATAAAAAGTAAAATAGGGCTGGGGGTGTAGCTCAGAGGTAGAATGACTCTGGGTTCAATCCCTAGTCTCTCTCTGTCTCTGTCTCTCTCTCTCTCTGTCTCTCTCTCTCACACACACACACACTCACACACACACACACTCATACACACACAGCCTTCAAAGGAGACTCCAGTAGACATAATGGACTTTGAACAAATGGATTTAAAATATCAGAAGTAAAAATAAAATAATGGTATTATATAAAGGAGCAGTGTTTAAATAAGTACCCACAGCATCTTGGAAAAGGTGAAGAAAGAGGACTCTTTAAGAAAAGAGTCAGATGGGAGTTCATGAGAGGTCCATGCAGTGTTAGAGCGCATGGCCTTCAGTTCAACGCAGGTCATATTCCAATATCACTCATTCACTTGTTTTGTGTCAATTAAAAATTGCCCAGTGGAACGAGGGAGATGGTCTAAGGGAGGGAGAATTAGTGAAGGAATCACTTCCATCGACATTATGTACATATGTGAGAATATCAATGTCAATCTCAATATCATGTATGTGGAAGGGAGCAGTGGGGAGGGAGCTGGGGAAAGCTCACCAAGTGCTGTGTGCATGTATGTCACCATCACTGTGAACGACATTATGATGTGAGACTATAATGCACCAATAAAAGTATACAAAAAATTGCTTCCTTTTAACCTTTGTCACCCCTTCCTTTCAATAGAATGAGGATAATGTCATCTATAATAATTTTTGTGAGGTTTGTAAGTAATATAAACAAAACCACTAGCACACACACAGTATCTTTTATGGAAGCACTTAATGAATTGTATGTATTGTTATATCAAAATATTAAGTGAATATATAGATGAAGATATAGAGAGTATACAGATGAAAATGCAGATATGGTACAACTCAAATGAGAAAGGAACAGCTACAATTAAAACATTCAAATTCCTATTCTAATTTGGAAAGGAGGGTAAAGCTAGGAGTGCTATGATTTTGTAGATTTTGTAGAGAAGCATTGTACAGGAGTGAGTAAGACTATAGGCTTGACATCCAGACTACCTGTGTTCAAATGACAGTTCTACCATTTAATAGCTGTGTTTCATTAAGCAAGCTACTTAACCACTCTGTTTTTCAGTTTAGTCAGCATTAAAGTGGGGTATTGATAATCACACCTACTTAATATGGGTTGTTTTAAGGATTCAATTAAGTAATATTTGTAAATCTAAGACATATGACATAGAAAACACTGAGTATACATTATTTTTCATTCTTATTTTGGGGTTCCTGAACACTATTTGATTCTTTTTCCTTTTGTTCTTTTAGGCATGATGAAAGGAAGATTATCTCACACTATTAAAAATATATCACTGATTGATTTTTAGTTTTGATGTGAAAAGTCATACAAGACCATCATTTCTATATTAACAACAAAAACAAGCCGGATAACCTATAAAAATTATAGTTCCAAGAACATCATAAAGCTGAGCATATAAAAAACCCAAGCAAAGAAAGCATCATAGAGTGAGGCACTCTTTATGGGATGGAAGAGACTTATCACTCTCTTCATCACCAGAAGAAGAATCTACAGACAGGCTGGAAATAAACCAGCTGAACTGCTAGTGCGTGTTTAATAGCTATGTGTGAGAGCATGAAATAGATTGAAAATACAAGGACCCTAACCGTAGAAAAAATCCTCACCAGACCACCAATTGGGCACACACACACACACACACACACACACACACACACACACACTGACAGAAGAAACCCTCAGATAAGAAAGAATGTTTCATGAAAGACACATAAATGAAGATACATAGACGAAAGATACATAGATAAAACCTCTATATTAAAAACTGCAAAGTAGTGTTGAGAGAAATTAAAGGCCTAAGAATTGTTGAAATTATGAAACTACAATTATGGAATGACAACCCAGTTGAAATATGTGTAACAGACTCAGAAACTTGACAAAATATAATCTGTGAATGACCAATTGGTACATTAAAATGTTCTTAATATTATTTGTTGTTAAGACTCTGCACACTGAAACAATGAGATGCTACTAAACAACTACTGGTATGGCTAAAATGAAAAGGACTAAAAAAATCAAATTTTGGTGAGAATATGGAGTGATAGGAGCTCTCATACAGTGCTGATGGAGTCAAAGTGATTAAAGATCTTTAAGAAAACTATTGTCAGTTCCTTACAAAGTTAAACATATATATCCCCTGAGGCCCAGCAATACTGCTAATATGTATTTAGCAGGACTTTTGGAAAAAAATTTTAGCAGCCACAGTTGTAATAACTGAAAACTAGAAACAACTCAAATGTCCAACAATAGAATTGGTAGACAAATTGTTGTATATCCACACAGTTGAATGCTATTTAGCAATTAAAACTATTGGTATACAGAACAATATGAATGGTTATTAGCAACATTATATTAAGTGAAAGAGTCTATACACAAAAGAGTATATACTATGGGATTGAATTTATATGAATTCCAAATACAGAGAAAAGTAATCTATGGTTATAGAAATGGATAGATTGGCATTCCTATGTGGTTGTACGTTGTAGGGATGGGAAAAAGTTTTGACTGGAAAGGAGCAATTTTTGTTCTGTATGTTTTTTGAATGGTGATTTCAATGTTGTACATACACACATGCACACATGCATTTTGAATGGTGGTTTCACAGATATATATGATGATCAAAACTCACTAAGCTGGATATTTAAAATTTTTGCATTTTATTATATGTTAATTATATCTCAATAAAAATGGAAATCAGTAGGAAAAATGTGTCAGATCATCAATTAAAAAGAAATCACAGATCTGAAGCTGGACATGGTGGTGGATGCTTGTAATCCCAGTACTTGGGAGGCTAAGACAGGAGGATCGCAGGTTCGAGGCTAGCCTCAGCTACGTAGTGAGGCCATCCACAACTTAGTGAGACTCTGTTTCAAAATAAACAATAAAAAATATGGCTGGGGGTGTAGCTCGGAGGTAGAATGCCCCTGGGTTCCATCCCCAGTACCCAAAAACAGAACAAAAAAAAATAAAAGAAAGAAAAGAAATCACAGATCTGGATGTGGTGATGCATGTCTTTTATCTCATTACTTGGGAGGCAGAGACTGGAGGATTGCAGGTTTGAGGCCAGCATGTGGCAACTTAGCGAGACCTGGTTTTAAAATAAAAAAAAAAAAAGGGACTGACTGTGGGATGTAGCTCAGTGGTAGAATGCTCTTGAGTTCCATCTTCAGTATCACAAAGAAAAAAATACAAAAGGAAGAAAGAAAAAATAAAAAAAGAAATTATAGAACAGCCAGAAATAGTTTTGATCTCCAAATGGTGAAAGAATTCAAAGAATAACACATAAAGAACACAAAAACAATCATTTGCTCCATTTGTTTGTTGGCAGAATAGAATCAGCTTCAGTACAAAATCCTTTTGTCTTGAAATATGTCACACCACCTGAGCGCAGCCATCCTGAACTGTGTCTCTAATCCCCAGTGTATTCTAATCTTTAGTGCAGCCGATTTCGTATGTCTAAATTGACTAACATTTCTGCTTTCTTTGTTGTAAATAAAACAAACCCTGCAGTAGCACAGCATTTTATGTATCTTAGATTTTCATCAGAAAGCAATTCCTCGCAATGCAACCTCATCATGTTTTTATTATTTGACACCTTATTTTGCCAAATATGTGATGAGGGTATATGTGGAGATATTGAGGAGGCAGAAACAGTATATTGGACTTCAGTGAGGTTGGGTGAAGGGTATTTGAGTCCATGCATAAAGAAAAGCTTGATAGAAGCAAATTCTCTATTTAATGGAATGCGATAAATTCTCTGAGCTTGTAAATTTTCCATAATGGGTTGATAAATAATTTTATGTACTCCCCTAATTTAGACATTCAGTTTCCTGCTGCATTTTAAAGAGCTATAAGTCTGCACCTTCAAACTATGTGCATCCTTAGTTGTCAACTTAAGAACACATGATTGTTCAAATGCTTTGGAATAATTTTTATTACTCCTGGATCTTGTTGTAAGTATGCCAAGTGCTGAAGTCAAGAGTGACAGCTCTTGAGGAACCTCAGTAAGATATTTACATGACTGCCATTCCAGCTCAGCCTTGAGCCTGAGGAGGGGATGTTCTTCTAAATTAGCTGAGAAGTATCTTAATACATACTGCTCGGTGTTGTGCTCAGTTTAAACAGATCCCTTCGAAATTCAAGTTACATATAGATTTTAGCAATTATTAATTATCATTATTTTATTTTTTGGCCAGAACTTAGACAAAAACACAATGAGCTCTGATGCAATTGCTTGACTGCGCTCCTGCATTGACTCTTGGTATGTCAATTAGATGTTTTGGAGCTGCATCCATTCTGAGGGAGAATTCTTGGACTGGTAGTGTTCTGCTCTGGAACCATGGCATGACACTTCAGGACACACAGCAGGTGCCATTTTTCTTTTAGTTTTTGTTAACTACATCCCCAAAGTGTGTCTCTCTTCCCTTCCTGGAGATAGGCTGGGGAGGATATTAGCATAAGTGGCTTTTTCCTAACATAGCTGACCAGTGCTGTATGACTTTCCATAGCACTTGTGAGGCAGGGCAGAGGACCTGGGAACAGGAAGAACTAAAGCAGCCATCTGCACCCCCCTTCTGTGAGGTTGGGGGAGGTAAGCAGGAAGGCGAGAGACTGATGTGTGCCTGGATCCTGACCAGCCCACAGATAATCATTCCAATTAAGGATCAAAATTGTGAAAAAGCCATTGGTTCCCCAAAACCCAATTCTGACCAATCATAACAGAATAGATAGAAAACCTCAGGAAGGTTTAAAAGTCCACTTCCCAATGGCTTAGAGGTCACTCTCTTTCTGGAGTGCCCCCCTTTGGGAGGTGGCTTTGTCCTCTATCTTTCCCTAACTTAAACTAAATTTTAATATTTCTACCCTTTGGACTTCATCAAAATCCACGTGACAAGAATCCTAAAAGGAAGAGACACCCCATTTCAATTTTGGACCATGGGCCAGAAAGAATAGAAGGGCATGCATGAAAGGGGAAAAAACTCTTAGGGGTTTTCTGCCATGTGTTATTACAGGCTCAAATCTGGCAGTTTAATTCCACGTGGTTGACAGTTAGACTTAATCTGTGCTGTGCCTCTTAAAATAAGAGTGAACAAGACACAGTGGCTGGGGAAGAACAGCAAGAAGAAGAGAAAACCCAGAAAGGTGGGGCTGGCCTAGCCACTGCAGAGCTGGGTCACAGACCCTGCTCAGGCCTCATTAGGGATGGGCTACCCCACTGCGTCAGCCTCAAGCCGCCTTGACCCCTGACCAGTGCCTGTGGTCTAGGCTTCTGCTGCACTGCCCACAAGCATCACATTGGAGAACAAGGCCAGCCCCATGGGGACAGCCAAGGATCCTGGACAGGGACCACAGCTGGGAGCATGGGACTCATGGTGGCATACAACAGGGAGTCACGTTCCCATGAAATGGGCTGGTGAAAACGGGTGGCCATGTTGACCACCTCTGGGCTCCAGCCATCACCACCGCTGAGATGGGGGGCTGCCCTGGGCTGCGCTCCATGGCTGGGGCACCGGACCGGTGGCAGTGCCGCCACCACTGCCACTAGTGCTGTTACTGACACTAATTCCTTGTGTGCAGCACCTATAGTGGAGGCATGCACACAAACACACAGACACATGGGAATTCAACCCCACAGTCTACAAACCCACAAGAAAAGCAAGGAGTTTTCGCTGTAGCAAACCTGTAGATGCAGCCACCCTAGGGGGTTAGATGTGTGCAGGTAACTATTGACTCCAAGGTGGCTGACCCAAGCCACAGTCAGAAAGCTATTTATAACAGCTAAATTTACATATAAATAGACTACTGTAGACAAAGCTCAAAAAGCATAGGGAGTTAGTCAAAACTGAACTGCTTGGTTCACCTGGACTCTCTAAAAATTTGGGAGACTACCATTGGTTAGTTTCTGTTTATGGTGGTGGATTTAAACCTCTACCCCACATGGTGTGGTGGGAAGCAGAACAAAGGAGAGTTCTCCACTACTCCAAATTTAATATTCATGAGAAGGGAGGTATCTGCTGCTTCCTCTGGAAGGGGAAAGCAGCCCCTTCTATAGGTAACATCTCACACCTAGGCCTCTAATGCTGTGCACAAAACACTTCTGCCTGGATAGATAGATGCTTAAGTTTAAATGTTTCTTGTAAAAGCCTACAAGATAATTCTATTTTCTAATGTGGTTTGTTCTCTGACACTCCAAAAACAAATACTTAGATTCTAGGAAGAAGAAAAAACAAGTCTTATGCAAGCATCTATACAAATTTACAGCAAAATATAGCTTTTTATTACAGGAAATACAACTGTTTTCATTTTTTTGAGCTCATGGATTGTTACAAATTCCCTCTGGGTTTGCACGCATGTATTTTCTGTTTTGATTCATGTTTGTTTTGTCTCTGATTTATTTTTGTTTTGTCTAGCTACAGGCTTTCTGGGTCTCTATCTTTTTGATTTTTTTCTCCTGCTGTCTTTACTCAGCAGCTATTCGTGGGTTAATTTTCTGTTTAATATCTGTATGTTTTTTGCTGTGTTATGTGTGTAATGTGTCTATATATCATCTCCATGGTACCACAATTGGCATTTTAATAAATGAATACTTATAAAATTTAAAGAAAACATAAAATCAAATGCCTCTGAGTTCATGTGACTTAAATAAATCTAACAACTGAGTAAATTTAAGATTTGTTCATGAGATTAAAATAGAAATGTCCTTAAAATTATTAACACATGCCTTTTTCCCTAGGCAAAGGATCAATCAAGATTGTTTGTCTCTGTAGGATGTTTCCAAATAAATGTTCATTGCTTTTAAAGTTTCTCTATGGCAGAAAAATGTTTTAAGACACTAATGATGTTTATCTGATGTCTTGATTTTTCAGGGTTAATCTATAATTTAATTATTAAATTGGGTAGATGCAAAATGTAATTAATGCTTTAAAATGCTTATGGCTTCTTGGGATCTAAAATAACACTTGAGTCTATTAAATGGGCTTCTAAATTGTTGTTATATAAAAACTATTATAATATGGCTTTGTTTTGGGGTCTTTACTAAAAGACAACAAAGGTTGCTGGAAATCATGGTTCAGGTCAACGTATAATTTCATATACATTGCTTTGATGGAAACAGCTATAATTTCTTCACCTGAGCACCCTAAAAATTTGGAAATAATAATCAGACTGATAAATCACTCCTTAACAATCTTTAGCTAATAGAGCTGCAGATGCTGGACCTCCTGAGTTTCATTCCCTTACTGGCCATTGTCCTAAGAAAAAATAAACACAGACTATGTACACTTCCCTTTGGCAACAAAGGGAAGTCATAGATAGGCAGCAATACATGCTGCATTTACCATGGCACAAACAGGCCCACAGACATTGGGGAACTAGTCTCATGGCTCACTGACACCCACCACAGATACACCACATATGTATCTGGTGGTTGTAACTAGGTGCCAGCTTGCTGACAACCCACTACAGATAAATCACATATATATCTGGCAATTGTAACTAGGTGTCAGCTCTTCGTCACACTGGTAAACATGGATAAACCCAGTAGACGTACCCCATTTATGGCCATGCATGAAATGGGTGCCAGGTAGCCCAGGAGACACTCTGGGACAAGTCACACAGTGAAAGGACTAAAAGGACGTTTTTATTTCTACTCTGTCTATTAGATGGGAAGTGCCTCATCTGCCAAGCCTGCCAGTGCCCCATTAAATTAGTCTTTTCTGTGCCTGAGTCTAGTAGTATGGATTAAGAGACAGTGGATGGCCACCAGAAAAAATGTAGACAATGACACCATCTTGCAGCTAAACCTTTTTTACAAGAGGACAGTAAGGGATCTAAAAATTGTATTAAGGAGAAATCCAAAGCTATGCCAAAAAAGTAAATCAGATATGGCCCTTCTAGCCACACTAACAAATAATTGTCATACTATCAGAGCCCAAAAAGACAAAAGAAAACCCAATAAATAAAAGAAGATATTTGTAGGCATGAGGGACATTATAATAAAGAAAGTTAAAAGAAAAAGGAAAATGCTTTTAGGTAAAAAATAATTTTGTATGGCAAGGTGTTTTTGTTCTAAATGACTGTGTTATACCATAGGGGAAAAGAAAGATGAGATAAAAAAAATCAGAAGGTTAAGCAAGTCACAGAGGGTTTGAGAAAGTTACAAATAATTTGTAAAGGGTAAAACTTATAAAAAATATTTTATATAATAAAGCTGGTTGGTTAAGATTAAAAGAAATTGTTTAAAGGGGTTTCTTAAAGTCACATTAAATGCATTGATTCTATGTTTAAAACCATTTGGTTTTCTTAAGATACTGATCTTTAGAAAAATTTTACAAAAACAAGCCTAGAGAGCAAAAATTTTACATTTTATTAAAATAATTTCCTGTATTTCCTAGTCTGTATTGACAATACTATTTAGATATCTGTATTCTCAAAATGTACAAGACTTCTAAAATACAAAATGTAAGATTAAGCTAATGGCATCTAAACAAACAAAATGGTGATAGCCTTTCCAGGTTTATATTTATATGTTCCTAATTGCATTATGACCATCTTCTTTATGCAAAAATACAAATGGGATTTTATTCCTGATAATTTTGTTTTGTGCTCTTCTTATAAAACTGTATAACTGTTGTTTGTTAATGTTTAACAGAAGTACAACACACAAACAGTGTTTTGAGATAACATCCATTACCTGCAAGACAGCTTAAAAGGATTGGTGAAACTGACCTCTGGGTGTTCAACAACTTAGATTTAGAGAATAATCAGGAAATAAAAGGACTAAGGGGAAACAACCAATATTTTGGCCCCCAAACCTCCAAGGTCTAATAGGAACTAGGGATAATGGGACTTCGCTCAAGGCCACTCCAACTCCAGTGAGTCATCTGACTTCCCAAAACAACGAGATCATGAAGGCCCCAAAGGCTAGCAGGCTCAAGTGCATACTCTGCAAAAAGGAGGATCACCATAGAGAAAATGTCCTCTGTGTTTCAAAGAAAGCCAAATCATCAGCAAGACTGAGTCCTGTTCTGGCAGATGGCACAACAGATGGTAGAGGTAAAGCCTCGTCAAGTCTCTAAGAGTAACCCTGAGGAGCTTTGACTGACCTTAACAACCAACATTGGGCTAACTACTTCATCTTAAACACCCAGTGGGAAACTATCACCAAAAATAAGTGTGTTATTTTGGGGGGGGGTCATATTCATGGAGCCATTTAAAAGTCCACCCACATAATTCACCTATCTTCTGACTTTGGCTCCCCCTTGTATTCTACATTATAATTTATAATGATACTTCTGCTTTTAGGCTCACAAAAAATAAGATATGATACCAATGCACAAAAACTCCCTCCAGTTAAGTACTTATAAGATGCTGTAAAGTTAAACCTGTCATTATTGAGATTTTACAGATCCAGAACCATCAGATACTACAAAAAGTGGAGATTCCTATTCTGTGAGCTCCTGGAGGATCTGCGTCTTGTTCAAAATTCTACCAACTTAAAACCTGTTTCAGCTATGTTAAAAACAACATGATTGATTGATTTTTTTTATTTCAGTCTCTGTGTCACAAAATCTTTTCACAATGTTATATATAATGACTTATGCTGTATTGCAAATGAGTTGATTACCTGGCCTCCAATTTATAAAGCTAACAGGTGTATGGCCCAGGGTAAAGTGTTATAAAAAATCCATTATGGAAAGATATCTAGATTATTGTATAATATACTAATGTATACGTTTTTTCATTCAGATATCCACTGAACCACCATGAATGACTTTGAGCCCAAGATCACCAGACTCAGCCCTCCAGCTCCAGATGATTATGAAAACAAAAAATCATATGAAAAATTCCTTCTTCCACCATCCTCTATGTCATCTATCCCTAAAGACCCTGAACTGCAATATTCTGATAGCGCCCCCTACCAGCTCAAAACAGTTAGAGTGGCCATCGCCACCATTTCCCTAACAGCAGTTAGGGTCAAATCATCAGAGGGGGACATGAGACAGGGCAGAGGATCTGGAAACAGAAAGAATGAAAACAGCCATCTGCACCCCCCTTCTGTGAGGTTGGGGGAGGTAAGCAGGAAGGTGAGAGACTGATGGGCACCAGGAAATCAGGGCTCTGACCAGCCCACAGATAATCATTCAAATTAAGGATCAAATTTGTGCAAAAGTCTTTGGTTCCCCAAACATAATTCTGACCAATCATAACAGAACAGATAGAAAACCTCAGGAAGGGTTAAAAGCCCACTCCCCAAGAGCTTGGTGGTCACTCTTTCCAGAACCCTCCCTTGGGGGGCTGCTTTGTCCTCTACCTTTCACTAACTGAAAATAAACTTTCATATTTCTATACCCTTTGATAATCCTTGGACTCCATTTGTCAAAACCCACATGACAAGAACCCTAAAAGAAAGAGACACCCCATTTTACTTGGATATAAAAAAGTTTACACACATATATGTATATATCCACATAAACGTCTATACATAGATATTTCCACATTTATGTCTGCACACACACACACACACACACACACACACACACACACACACAGAAATATTTCCTCTTGCCCATGTGGACTGTCAAACTATCCTAGAAGAACAAAGCCAGGTGATGGACCAGTAAGGATTATTGATTTAGTCTTCATTGGCCAGCTCATAGAGCATTTTACAGATGACAAGTGAGCATACTAAAACAAATTGGAAATGTATATAACTTTGACCAATTTTACTTTTAAATATCTATCCTAGAGAAATTTTTGTAAATTCTAAAAGAAATATGACAATGTCAGCATTTTTGTAATATCAAAAATTAGAATGTAACTTAATCATCTATCAATAAATAATAGAATATTCTTTTATCAAATATTATACAGTTATAAAATAAGAGTATAGATTTCTATGCACAAAGAGAAATATCTACAAGACAGAAAAAAGAAAAATATGATTCATGCATGATGAATATGTGTAGCACCACCTCATTGATGATTTTTTTTTTTTGATGATTTTTTTTTTTTTGCAGTACTGGAGATTGAACCCAGGGGCATTCTACCTCTGAACTACACCCCCGGCCCTATTTTTTATACTTTATTTTGAAACCGGGTCTCACAAAGTTGCAGAGGCCTCACTAAGTAGTTGAGGCTGGCCACGAACCCAGATCCTCCGGTCTCCGCCTCCCAAGTACTGGGATTACAAGCGTGCACCACCACGCCCGGCTGATGATTTTTTTTTTCTTTTGGCATTGGGTATTGAACCAAGAAGGGTTCTACCTCAGAGCTACATCCCCAGCCCTTTTTTATTTTTTATTTTGAAACAGGGTATTGCTAAGTTACTGAGGGTTTCATTAAGGTGTTGAGGCTGGCCTTTAACCTGCAATCTTCCTTCCTAGTCTCCAAAATTCTGGGATTACAGGCATGCACCACCTTGCCTGTTTTTCAAGAGCTTTGATGTGTGTCATTAGGTTATTTATTTGGTGATTTTCTGTTTTTCTTATGTGAACACTCAGTGCTATGAATTTTCTTCTTAATACTGCCTTCAGAGTGTCCCAGAGATTTTGATGTGTTATATCTCTGTTTTCATTTGTTTCTAGGAATTTCTTAATTTCTCACCTTATTTCTTCTATGACCCATTCCTCATTCAGCAGTGTGGTGTTCAGTCTCCATGTGTTTATGAGGTTTCTCTGTGTCTTCTTATAGATGACTTCTAGTTTTATTTCATTATGGTCTGAAAAGATGCACAGGATTATATCACATTTTTTTGAATTTGCTAGTACTCACTTTGTGGCCTAGGATATGGTCTATTTTAGAGAAGCTTCCATGAGAAGCTGAAAAAAATGTGAATTCAGCTGTAGTTGGGTGGAATATTCTGTATGTATCTAGTAGGTCCATTTGGTTTATGGTGTTCCTTAGGTCTGAGGCATCTTTACTGACCTTTTGTCTTGAAGATTGATCTAGTGGTGTGAGGGGGGTTTTGTAGTCTCCCAATATTATTGTATTGGGATCTATGTGTGACTTATATCATTAAGTTTCTTTTATGAAAGTGGTTGCACCTATGTTTGGGGAATAAATGTTGACTATCATTATATTCTCTTGCTGGATTGTTCCTTTTACCAGTAAGAAATGACTTGCTTTGTCTCTTCTGATAAGTTTAGGTTTGAAGTCTAATTTGTCTGATATCATAGTTGATATCATAGTTCTGGTCAGCTTCTGGGAATTTGGGTCTCTGTCAAGTGTGGAGCGAGTTGTTGTTTGCTTATGTTGTTGATGATCTGCAGTTGCTGGATTTACAGCAGGGCACTGTATTTTTTGTTGGTGGCCTGTGGAAGCTGCAATGCCGGTAGCCGCCAGCACAGCCTGGCCAAGATGGCGCTGCTGCTGCTGCCACCGCCACCCTCCCCTAGGTGAGACACTTGGAGTTCTTTCTTGTCCTCTGTTCTGTCTTCTGGCTTTGATTCTGTCATGTTTTGAATTTTTCATTTTTCAGTTCAATTTTTCACTGCTTTTCTTCTTTTGTCAAGAAGGTGCTTTCATGGCTATTGAGATCCTCAGAGGGATTGCAATGTGGTGTCTCCCTCAGTCACCATCTTGGACCATTTTTTACTACCTATATTTTGTAAGTGAACATTTAGATGGCCATCTGTCATGAGTGGGTTTAGTGGGGGCTTCCAAGAGATATAGCCAAGCCCTCATCCAAGATCCTGAGTATGAGATTTTATTTGAAAATAGAATCTTTCCAGATATAACTAAAGGTCTTGAGAAGAGACCATCTTGTTTTATCTAGGTGGGCCCTAAATCTTATGACAAATATTCTGATAAGAGAAACAAAGATCTAAGAGGGTGAGGGTGGAGGCAGAGATTGGGGTGAGGTAGCCACAGCCAGGGAAGGCCTGGGGCCACTAGAAACTGGAAGAGGTAGGGGATGTTTCTCCCATAGCAACTTCGGGGGAGCCCAACTTGGCTGACACTGTATTTCAGGCTTTTGACCTCCAGAGCAGTGGAAGAATAAATTTCTATTGCTTTAAGCAACCAGGTTTGTGGTAATTTGCTATAGCAGCCATAAGAAACAAATATGTCACCCACCTTCTAAATAAAATTATGATAGGTTTAATATACAGAAGAGATCTGAGACTATGAAAAGATTATTTCTACTTTCCTCTTATGCTTTGCAAAGAAAAAAAGCCTCACTAAGTCATTATGGTACTGAATACCAGATGAATGAGCATCATTCCATGTGTTTCCCCAGATCTGAGGAGTGTTGGAAGATTCCTTAGGGATGATCTGGCTCATTGACCAATCCCAGAAGGGCATATAGGTGTCAAGCAGCAGTAAGAAATGCTGGAATTTGGCTGATGTAGAGAAGAAGTGAATGGTTTATGGTAGAAGAGTGAAGTCTCTGGTCTACCCAAAGGCATCAAAAAATCAAACAATTAAAAACCCCATCAAGCCAAAAGGAATATAGCTCCATCTGGTTACCCATGAGAACTCAGGCAGTTCTACCACCAAAACAGAGAAAGAGAAAACAGAAACCGAAGAGGTTTGCTGTACCTGCCACAATCTATAACTAGCCACAGAGCTGGGGCAGTAAGCCCAGGCTCCTCCTTCCCACTCTCTGGTTCTGCCTCCCATTCTCTCTTTATCTCTGCTAAGCAGGATGGAAAGAGACTAAGATGTATTGACCAGCATGTGTCAGATACCCTGCCATGTTCCTTTAGGTCTGTAATCTCATTTTATTCTCTCAACAGCCCCATGAGGTTGGTAAGCTTCCTCCAGGTTCAGTAACTTGCCTAAGGCTGCTCAGCTAGCAATGCCTCCCACTGACTGTGGAGCCTCGTGCTATTTCCAACACATAATGCTGCTTCTGTGGAGGGTGCAGCAAGCTGTGAGGCACTGAGGGGAAATACGAACATATTCTATTTCCTGAGATAGGCCATAGTTGTTAATAGTCATGTTAATTTTTAATATGCTTGAATTAGAAAAAATAATGATCCTTCAGTGATATAATTATCACCACTAATTTTTTTCTGTTACATATTATATAAGGTTTTTTTCTCTTGCTTCTTTTTTGTTTTACAAGAATTTCCTTTCCTTTAATAAATCCAAGCAACAGTCTTATTGCTTAAATTTTTTTCTTTAATTATTTTCCAGCTGCTGAAATTATTAAATTGCTTTTGGAATGTGATCTGATTTCCTCTGCACTTGCTAAATGAAGCAATCATTGTGTGTATCTGTCTTTTTATTTAAATGGTTATACCTTGAACAAGTCTGTCCTTTGGATTTTACACATGCTTTAAGAGCTACGTTTGGCTATGCTAAAAGACAGTATTTTTTTTCATTGACACATAGGGAAAATGCATGTTTAGATAATATATTTTGGGAAGGAATCTTTTGCCCGTAGACATTCTGCCAAATGCCATGGAAATTTGCTAGTTGTTTTTCTTATTTAGTTAACCAGTAAATATTTATTCATGGCGTATATTGTGCTCAGCATGTTACTTATAGATATTTTATATGTCTGAAAGGAAATATAAGAAGAAATATAAGATGCAACTCCAGACTTTAGAAGCTTACAACTTAGCCATGGAACTAAGACTAACGTGAAAAATCAGGGATGTGGATGCGTAGGTGGGTATTAGGAGCTCAAAAATTGAAAGCCTAGTATAAAATAAAGTAGTTAGAGAATATTTCATTGATATTTCTTCAAAATTGTAGAATGAAGATGAATGAGAATGTATCACACCAGGTGCTGTGTGCATGCATGTTTGTAGCACTTTGAACCTCACTATGATGTATAATTACAATGCTCCAATAAAAGTATAATTAATAAAAGAATATTTTTGGAAGGTGAGATATAATTTAAAAAGGGAAATGTGTGTGTGTGTGTGTGTGTGTGTGTATTTAGAGAACAGTAAATGGATTAACCTCACTGAAGGAAAAAGGAAAATAAGTAATATGAAATATAAAGAGGATAAGAAATTAGGTATGGCAGCCAAATAGGAAACCACTAAATGCTTTGAAAACAGGTCTAAGGAGTTTAGATTTGAAAGCAGTAGATGATAATGAATCTTTTGTTCTGGAAAATTAAAAGGAATTTCAGAAGAATATTTAGTATGAAAACATATGAAAGTAGGATTAGAGAGGAGGCAAGGTCAATGTTGGAGTTAAGTATGTAAGCTAAAATATTGCTGTGAGATAGGAAAGACTTGGACTAGGTAAGTGGTAGTGGATGGGATGGAATGGATGGGATAAAGTTAATTCTTTCAAGAGGCACTGAAGGAAGAGATAATGGGACTTGCTTAGAGATTAGAAGATGGATATCTCTGGAGACAATTGGACAGGATATATTATGATTGAGTGGGGAAAGAAATGCAGATTCATTAGTGGAAAGGCAACAGATAGGTCATAGCTGAAGTAGTGAGTGAGTGCATCTCAGCCCAGTCATGCTATAGTCAGAAAAACAGAGGGGTAGCTTAGAGAACACTTCTTCCTTAGTATCCTAGTGGAGATGAGGAGGGGATAAATGGTATCATAGAGATAGGAGGAGAAGTCTTTTCATGCCAAAAGTCAAAGGATGAGACAATATCATGAGGTAATGGTTTATAGCAGCAAACACTAAAAATGTTGAAGAATAATTTTGAGGAAAGGCCTAGGCCATAAATTTAGTAGAAAAAGATCACTGGTAACCTTCAGAAAATAGTTTCTATAGAGTAGTATGCACTGAAGTAGATGGTAAAGGTGATAAGAAAGAATGAGAATAGTTAAAAAGTGATTAAAATGCAGAACAAATATTTAAAGAGCTTGGGAGCAAAACAGAGAGGGATATTGGTTAGTCAATAGAACAGATGGTAAAGAAGAAATGAAGGATGTCATAGCTAGCCTCCAAAATTGTCCCATTGATCACTGCCTCCTGTATTCACACCCTTGTATATATAATTCCTTCTCATATGGAAGAATGTTGACTTGTGCAGGCAAAAATATATAGATGAAACGATGGCGTGTGATTTCTGAAGCTAGATTATACAAGGTGTTGTGGCTTTGGTCGTGCTCAATCATAGATTGCTCGTGCTGGGGGAGCCAGCCATCATGTCACAGTAACACTCAGGCAGCTCATGAAGAGGAACTGAGAAATCCTTCCAACAGCAAGCATTATGTTATTGAGCTATCTTAAAGCAGGTTTCCAGACCCAAACAAGTCTTAAGGATCTGCAGAAATGACTGACATCCTGACTGTAACCCAAGAAACTCTGAGCCAGAACCATCCCACTGTGCCTCAATGGAATCCCAGAAACTATGAAATAATAAATGTTTGTTTATTATTATTTTTTGTGGGGCTGGGGATTGAACCCAGGAACATTCTTTCTCCAATAGGACTAGACCCCCAGTCCCATTTTACTTTGTATTTGGAAACAAGGTCTCGTGAAGTTGCTGAGCGTCTCCCTAAGTTGCTGAAGCTGGCTTTGAACCTGTGATCTTTGTCTCAGCCTTCCAAGCACTGGGATTATAGGTGCGTGCCACCATGCCCAGCTACATTTATTCTTTTAAGCATCTAAATTCTGGGGTAATTTGTTATGTGATATTAGATAACTAGACAACTAACACAGATTTCTTCATATTTTTTCTTTTGTGTATGCTTATCATTTTTGTCTTGTTTTTTATTTTAACTTATGGAAACCCTAATGTGTTTTCAGGATATAGGGAGGATTCAAGATGACAAGAAGGCTCAGAATTGCAAGAATAAGTGCTGAATAGCTGGAAAATTAGGGGGACCAAAATACAGCTAGAGAGATTATTTTCAAAAAAGCAGAAGTGGCCTATTTTCTGAGAGTAATGTGAAGTCCAAAATAGATGCGTCCTCCATTCCATCCTGAGATGAAGATGGAATTGCCTGAAGGAATTCATCTGAGATAAGTCCAATTTACTAAATCTTCTGTGTGTACATAACCCTATGCTTTTATAGTCTTACCTAAAGAGACTAGTGGATAATATGTTTACCCCTAATAAGACATTTTCCATGATGGTACACTTTTAAAGATAAACAGTGAAAATATTAACTTCATGCATCACAAGGATTAGGCATCTACTAAGCAATTCATTAAATGCATATATAGCACTTTGTAAAGAAACAAGTAGTTTTACTTGTTATCTCTGCATTTTTCTACAGGGACCATTTATTTATTTTTTAACTCATCTACACTATGACATCAGGGAGCTATGTGCTTGAGCTTCAGAGGTTCTGTTTGTCACTCAAAAATCAAATGAACTTTTGGGCTCATGGCTGTGTTGTAAAAGGTTGGCTTGGATATTGGTGTAACAAAGTGGCTGGAGTGCAGTGGAAATGAGATTGTATGGATTTAGTTTATGAATTAATTTTGGTCATGTATTGGTTCTAAGATTCTGCTGTGAGCTGTTTGATATGCATTTTCAGGGAGGGAATATTCACTTAATTGTTGCATTACTCACTGTCGTTAGAGCATAATCCATTTGTAGGTTTCCACCTGAAGACACTGGAGGGCTGCAAAGGTCAGTTAAAAGACTCGTCACATAGCTTGTAGTCAAACATTGCCATAGCAAGGGTGATTAAGTGTCAAAGAAAAGATAGGGAACAAGAGTTCATGCGTGTCCTGAATGCCTCCCATGATCAGTGTTCATCTGAGTTCCTTGAAAAGATTCTTCTTAGATTGTTCTTTGGGATATGGTGAAAAGCATGAGAATATATTAGCATTCTGACCTGCATTCACAAGTAGCACTGTAGCACCTGAAATATTGCTACGATTTCAAGAGTCCCCTCAGCTTGTCTAAACTTTAGACAGATTGCTTCCTTACTACAGGCCCTGGGTCCTCCTTTTCTTGGTAAATTTGCTTTAGAATGCTTAAAATCTTACATTCCTTCTCTGTCCCTTTAAAATGTATGTAAATCTTCTTCCGGCCTCTTGGCTGTTTTACATCTGAGGAAATGTCTTTGTTAAGGTCTGGAACCATATCTTTGAAGCTTTGTTATCAAAGGAGATAGCATCTGCATCTCCAATCTCTGCGGTTTGGGTAGCAGTCTACCTTTGAAGAGTACAAGTTAGCAAGCCCAGCTGGCCTAATTCCAGAGAAAAACATTGGGAACATAGGAATAACTCGGTGGCTCTACACATGTCCCACTGATCGCCTCCTGCTCACGTCCTTCAGGGCTTTTCCACGAGTTCACATGGGCACTGAACCCCACCCTACCTTTTATTTCACCAGAGTTGAGCTCAATCCCTGTCTTCTACTACAATACCATGAATGACGTCTTCCTTGACAACTGAACTATTTATATATTTAAGGTGTACCCCATGATGATTGATTTACATAGGCACAGTGAAATGATCGCTATTGTCAAGAAAATTAATGAACATATCCATTTTTCACATAGTTAGTTGCTATTATTTTGGTGGCAAGAACAATTGAAATCTCTCTTGGCAAATTTTCATTGTACATTAGTATTAGCTATAGTAATCAAGCTGTACATTTGATCTCTAGATTTATCTTACATAACTGAACTTCATACTGTTTGACCAATATTTCCTCTTTAAATTCTGTTCCTTATAAACACCATCCTACTCTTTGTTTATATATATTTGCCACACAGATATATATATATATATATATATATATATATATATATATATATATCTGTGTTTGACTTGTTTCCCTTAGCATAATATCCTCTAGGTCTATCTATGATATTGGGAATGGCAGGATTTTCTCTTTGTTATGGCTGAATAATATTCCATTTATGTGTACATATAAGAGTGTATGTGTGTATGTGTGTGTGTACACTTAGGTTATTTCTACATCTTGCATAATGTGAATATGCTACACTGAACAAGGGAGTGCAGATAACTCTACAAAGTCCTGATTTCATTTCTTTTGAGTATATACTCACAAGAGGGATTTCCCAATCACACAGTAGTTTTATTTTTAATTTTTTGGGAGAGCTTCTTACTGTTTTAAATAATGACTATACCAATTTACATTCTCACCAACAGTATACAAGATTCCCTTCTCTCCACACACTTGCCAACACTTGTTATCTTTTGTTTTTTTATAATAGCCATTCTGCAAGGTATGAGGTAATACACAATTGTAGTTTTGGTATGCATTTCCATGATAATTATTAGTTAGTGATGCTGGGCACCATTTCCTATATTTGTTGGTCATTTTTATGTTGTCTTTGGAAAAAAAAATCTATTCAAGTCCTTTGTCCTTAACTGGGTTGTATGTTGTTGTTGTTTGAGTTGCATATATACTTTGAATGTTAAGACATTATCAGATTTATGGTTTCCAAATATTATCTCCCATCCCATAGGCTGCCTTTTTGTTTTGCTCATTATTCTCTTCATTGTGCAGCATCTTTTCAATTTAATGTAGTCCCATTTGTTTATTTTTTTGCTTTTGCTGCCTGAGTTTTTGGTGTGATATCCAAACAATTGTTGCCAAAGACAGTGTCAAAGATCCTTCCCTTCTCTTTTCTTCTAGGAGTTTACAAGTTTCAGGTCATTTGTTTAAGTCTCGAATCCACTTTCAGTTGATTTTTCAACTATACCATTATTTTTTATATTTTTGATACACAAAGTAAATTATGAAATTATGAAACATAAAATTACATCATTTCCTATTGTTATAATTAGGTTTTATGTTCTTTGAATATAGTTGATTCAAACATATGAAGAACAATTAACACCACTTATGATAATTAAGTTAAATAATGATATTTGATGTAGAGAGAAGAAAATGTAAATCTGTGTAATAGGACCAATATCATTAATATTTTGAGAGTCTCTTTCTCACCTCTACTTCATCTTTAAAAGTTGGTTCTGACTTTGCCCATTGATTTTATTTCCCTCTTTCAGATCCTAAGAATAAGTGTCTTGACAGACTAGGTTTGGGTTTTTTTTTTTTTTCTGTGATGCACAATCTAAAGAAAGAAAAAGAGTCATAAAGTCAAAAGATTAGATTAGTCTTGGAAGGTAATTTGGTGGGAGTTTAAAAAGGAGAAAAGACTGTGAGATAATTAGATGGGACATTTCTTAGGAATCTGAAGAAATGCTATTTATGTAATCCTTTAAAGAGGGTAAAAATGCAAAGAAATCATGACCATGCTTTTCTTAGATTTTATTTTTCTTTCTAAATTCTTCATTTTCTTTCCTTTTTCCCTTTTCTCTTTTTCTCTGTCTCTCTCACTGAAGAGTAAAATGATTTTATATTTTTAGTACAAAGTTTCAGGCCTTTAATAAACATAATTTAGAAACTGAAATTTAGTTTCTTCCTGAAGATATTCCTCACACAGACCTTTGAATTCCTTTTTAAAAAATATTTCCTTCTTAATGGAAGAAGTCTTTCACATTTATAGAGATACAGATTTTTTCACCAGAGATCACTTTTATGAATGCATAAAATAGGAAGTTATCATTTCAATAAATTGGTTAATGCAATAATTCTCTTTTTAGGGTCCCTGTATACTCATAAAAAATATTGAAGAGCCCAAAGAATTTTTTTGTTTATGTAGGTAATATCTATCAGTATTTACTGTATTCAAAACTATAACTGAGAAAATTTAAAAGCATTTATGTATTAATTCATAAAAACACTAAATCTGTAATTTAACATAGATACTGCTATGAAAATTAAATATATTTTTCAAGATGCAAAATTCCAAAGTTAGTTAAAATGAGTATTCTGGAACTATGTTGTATTAATCTCCTATTATTGCCCCAACAAATGACTATAAACTGGATGGCTTACAATGGAAATTTATTCTCCCATAGTTCTGGAGACCCAAAGACTAAAATCAAGTTGCTACTCTACCACTTGTGGAAACTCTAGGAGGGATTCTCTTCTGGTGCCTCTTCATCTTCTGGTGGCTGTCAGCATTCCTTGGCTTGTGACTTCATACTCCAACCTCTGTTTTTGTGGTCACATTACTTCCTCTACTTCTATTTGTACAACCTGTCTCTGCCTTGCTCTTACAGGATGGTTGTCATTGGATTTAGGGCCCACTCAGATAGTCCAAGATACGTGTCTTCTCTCAGTCACATCTCTTATACCAAATTCATTTTTTTAACCATATAAGTTTAGCTTAGACATATGCTTTTGAGGGCCACAATTCAGCATACTATACAGATCAATGACATGGTCCTACTATATTGCATTAAAATCTTGTTTTTTAATGCAAGATTTTTTTAATGTTTTTTCCATGCATAATTTTATAACATTATGCATTCATTATTCGGAAAAACCAGACCTACCATGTAATGAAGATCTTCCAAATACTGACACATTTTATTACATAGTAACAAAACTAGTAATACCTACACAAAACTTATCAGAAAATCCTTTAAGGATTGATGAAATGCATGGTGGCAGATAAAAGTTTTCCAAAATTATAACTTTCACTTGGAAACTCCAATTTTATCAGTGGCAACAAATCTAGTCAGTTCTGTTCCTTGAAGTGGCAGGCCTACTTTGTTCATTGTTAAGGCATTTTCTACCCAATACCCAAATCTGAATAACCATTATTTGCTTGTCTGTCATTCTTTCAAGTAAAAATAGTTTGTGCGAAAAAGTAGCTAGTTCAGCTCACAAGTCAAACAATTGCATAAAGGTTTTTCCTAACGGCAACCCTTCTACTTCAGTGTGCAATAAAGTACTTTGTGTAATTACTTCTTTGTCACAAGGATTCCTTAAAGAGTGTACTCAAAGGACTGAAATTTAGTAATATTAATAATTTCTGCTGCTTCATCAAGGATATTTTTAAGTGAAATTCATTTTTTACCTTTATTTTTCTGTACTCCATGTGGTTGTAAAATATTATTACAATATGGTACAATGTGGTACCACTTGATTCATGTGAAGGTGCCAGCAATTTTACCCACAATTGCTCTTCAATCATTAGTGTAAATGTCAAGGAAGTAAAAGAATGCAAATTACACATTAAAAATGATAGAACAGTTTTGACCTTGCAGATCCCCACAAGGCCTCAGAGACCCTTGAATACTTCTGCATTGAGATATTTCCAAACTTCTTTGCAAATAGAGTCCAATTCTTTTAGTCTTAGAGTTTTTTTCCATGTAGCATCATACCAGGCATTGTCAATAGTGTTAATGATGTAGTATTTCTTTAAAGGATGCTATACTATAGATTCTGAGATGTTTTTCCAAGCCTGTAATACCCCTTCATATTTTGACATTGACCTTTTCATGTTATTTCCAGAAAGCATCAACAGAAGGATTTCAGACAATAAGCAGGATTCATGCTCCTTCCTCAAATAATGCCAGTGTTGTTTACTAACCAAATTATTGAGGAGTTGCAATTGTCTAGTCATGTCACAAGGACTAGAAACTTGAGTTCATGCATATGCAGGCAATGATTAACATCTATATGGTATTGAATCATGTATGCAAAAATATGGCATCTCTTTACTTTTCTTCTAGCTGCTTTTGTCCCTTTCAGCATTTTACAGCTGTCTTTGTGTAGGTTTGGATTTCTTTTACCATAATTGGGCATATTCACTTTCATTATATCCTATAGTTGGTTTTTGTGCTGTGTGTTTATATACCATATTATTTCATAAGAAGATTTAACATATAGAGATGTTAATAGTTTCTAAATTAGTAAATGAGTATAATGTAATTTCAATGGGATTTTCATTTTTTCCTTCCCTAGGGATAAACACACTGATTAACCATTTCACTTGGAAAGACAAATAAGCAAGGATATCCATGAATATGCTTATAGAAAAAGTAGTGGTTTATAGGGTAAACTGTCTCTACCTGATTAAAATATTTAATTATTAAAATAGTGTGGTATTGGAAGCTGAATAGATATTCAAAGAGGAGGGAAGAAAAAATCTAGAAATAAATCCAAATCCTTGTGGACATCCAAAATACTATACATTTAGCATATCAAATCAGTGGGAAAAATATGGACAAATGGACTTTTTAATAAGTGTTATTGGCAAAGGGTACAAAGTTTTGATTGTGTAAGATAATCACTTTTGGAGATGCTCCATCCAGCATAATGCCTATAACAATACTGCATTGTAGACTTCAAACTTGCTGAGAGAAGATCCTATGTTAAGTCTTCTTATCATGCACAAAACATGATAATAATAGCAAAGGAGATGGGAACTTTGCGAGGTGAAGAATGTCTTTATGAATCTTGATCATGTGATGGTTTCAGGGGTGTTTACCTCTCCTCTAATTCACTGAATTGTATACATTAGATATGTATGACATTTTACATGTCACTCAGACCTCAATAAAGTAGTTTAAAAATAAGTGATGTTGGGATAACTGGCTAGACGTATAGAAAAAATAAAATTGCATCCATCTTCACACTATACTTCAAGATAAATTGCAAATGAATTGGAAATGTAAATTTTAAAATGAAAAGTGCAAGTATTAGAAGGAAACCTGAGTCTGTTTCCCAGTAACCTAGGTGGAGAGAAAATGTTCTTAACTATGATTAAAATAAGAAGGCAGTAAAGGAAAGACTGGTATACATGGCCACTTAATAGCTTGAATGAGGAAAAACCATACACAAAGTCAAACATAAATGAAAATCAGAAAAATGTTTGCAATTCATTTCAGAAATAGTTGAGATGATAGAGTGGTTCTAAAAATAGAGAAAGAAAATGGCAACTTTAGAGAAAAACGAGCAATTTGTAGAAAATAAGAGGCAAATGACCATTAAAAATATGAAAAGTTGCTCAATTTTCTTCCCAATAAGTAAAATGCAAATTGACACCAGTTTATTTCTATTATATTTGCAAGAATTCTAATTTGACCACATACTCTTTGGTCAAGCCTGAAGGGAAACAGGTGCTCTCATATGTTGCTAGTAGGAATACAAAATGGTATAACTGTAATGAAGAGTAGTTTTAAAATTTCTAGTAGAATTATGCCTGTCTTATTTTTGACCCAGAAATTTCTCTGATAGGAATATGTCTCAAAATATCCTATGAAAAATATGTACATAGGATTGTTTATTGCAGGAATATTTATTCACCTTTGATGTGTGTTTGGGTTGGGGATTATGTAAAGAAAACTATTATATCCACAAAACAAAGTTTTATTCCATTGTAAAAAATGAAGAAATTCTCCATTTATTGCCATGGACTAAAGTAATAAGGTAGAGAGAATATATATAGCATATAATTGCATTTATCTAATTATATTATATTATATTGCTTCTGTGCAGCAAAGGAAACTATCTAGAACCTCAACAGAGAGCTGACAGAATGGGAGAAGATCTTTGCCAGTTACTTCTCTGATAGAGAACTACTATTTAGAATATACACAGAACTCAAGAAACTCACCACCAAAAATCCAAATAAAACAATTAAAAAATGGGCAAGTGAACTAAATAGACACTTCATTAAAGAAGAAATACAAATGGCCAATAAATGTATGAAAAAAATGTTCAACATCATTAGCAATCAGAGAATGCAAATGAAAACTACCCTGAGATTTCACCTAACCTCAAGTGGAATGGCAATCATTAAAAACACAAACAATAACAAGTGCTGGCGAGGATGTGGAGAAGTAGGAACTCTAATACACTGTTCGTGCGATTGCAAATTAGTGCAACCACTTTGGAAAACAGTGTGGGGTATCCTCAGAAGACTGTGAATGAACCTACCATTTGACCCAGCAATACCACTTCTGGGTATCTACCCAAAAGAATGGAAACCAAACCACCGGAGTAATGTGCACATATCTATGTTTATAGCTGCACAATTCACAATTGCCAAACTATGGAACCAGCCAAGATGTTCATCAACAGATGAATGGGTTATAAAACTATAGGATATATATGCAATGGAATTCTATTCAGTCATAAAGAACAAAATTATGTCATTTGCAGGGAAATGGATGGAACTGGAGAATATTATGCTAAGTGAGATTAGTCAGTCACAAAAAGTGCAAGGTTAGATGTTCTCCCTCATATGCAGAATCTAGGGATAAATTGGGACATAGGAGGGATTCCAGATAAAGGAGGAGAAAACTTAGTGGAATGAAGGAGGGGACCTAACTGAGGGAGATGGGAGGGGAGAGGAAGACTTGAAGATGGAAACACCTCAATGGACACCATGTACATACACAAACTTACCAAAGCCCATCACTCTGCTGAGCATGGGAAGGGGGGACGGGGGAGGGAATGGGTGGGAACTGGGGGAGGGCTCAATGAGTACTGTTTGCCTCTGTCACACTGAGCTTCAGCAAGATGTATGATTACAATACACCAATAATGAAAATAAATAAATAAATAAATACAGATCCCTGACAAAGAAGCAAAGACAATATAATAGAACAAAAGAATTAACTGTGATTTAACATGATCACATAAACTACATAGAGATTTGATTTAGCTGGGCATGGTGGTATACACCTATAATTCTACTGCTTGGGAAGCTAAGACAGGAGTATCTTAGGTTTGAGGACAGCTTCAGCAACATAGCAAGACTCACAACAACCTAGCAAGAACCTGTTTCAAAAACATAAAATACAAAGGGCTAGGGTGTAGCTTGGAGGTAGAATCCCCGGAGTTCAATCCCCAGTACCACACACACACACACACACACACACACACACACACAAGAGTTAATTTAAATTCCAGTACATGTATCACAAATTCCTAGTGAGTTATACTCTAATGCTAAAATTATATACTTGAAATTTTAAGCATTGTTTTGGTAATTGTACTATTTGTAATAATATTGGTATTGTTATTCTCTTATTAGTAGAATGAAAGAACTAAGAAATATGTTTATGTCATTAGGAGCCAAAATTTTCAGAGTAAGGGAAAAGAGATAAAAATAATTTAAATTTGAATAGGAATTATTGATATTAAGTCATGCTTCATGCTACATTTTCTTTCTTGAGAAATGCATTTTTTTTCAGGTGGGCATGGTGGCAACCTGCTTATAATCTCAGTTACTCAGGACTCTGAGGAAGGAGGATGGGAGTTTGAGGCTAGCCTAGGCAATTTAGAGAGACTCTACCTCAAAATTAAAAGTGCTAGAAGGCTGGGCGTGGTGGCGCACGCTTGTAATCCCAGTACTTTGGGAGGCGGAGACTGGAGGATCCGGGTTCGCGGCCAGCCTCAGCTCTCTCTCTCTCTCCCTCTCTCTCTCTCTCTCTCTCTCTCTCC